>CAWUDS030005768.1:12500-19110 GCA_963859935.3 Lathyrus sativus | reverse complement strand
TAGCTCCTGACTTGGGCTCGCTGGGAAGTCTCGCCAGGCGAAGCCTAGCGAGTGTTCGCTGAGAGAGTTCGCCAGGCGAAGGCCAGGCGAAGGTTCGCTGCGAGGGTTCGCCAGGCGAATGAAGGCGAATGTGGCAGTATATTTTTCTTTGCTGTGTTATCCAATGGGGATTGTTTGGTTGATTCGTATATGCTTATACTTCTATGTTATGAATGAGTATGTGAACTATTATGATAACATTTGCTGTGGGTAGCCTTCGGGCGTGAATCCTAGAGTCGTGATATGAATGATTAATTGTAATCGGTTAAAATACATGAGAACATAATGATGATTATGTGTGTATTAATTGATGAGTTGTGAATGTTTGATTGTTGTGTACAATTATGTAATGAGTATGCATGAGAACATTTTGAACATGTGTGCGTATCTTATAATTGTATGATTGGTATTGCGATGTGAATACCTTGATTGTTGTGATGATTAGAGATACATGGGAATACAATGAGGAATGTATGTGTATCGTCTAATGAATTGTGAGTGCATATATGTATGCGATTGTTGTGAGAATGCATGGGAACATAGGTGATATGTGTGCATTGTTGTTGAATATGATGATGTGTGAAATGAATACATTGATAAATGTTTGATATATGTTGTATGTGCAATCATAATGAAATTCTCGAAGGGGTGAATTATTCGAATGCATGGGATTAAGACGCGGGAACGGTCTTAAGTGCATTTATTGTGATTGGTTGATTGTACATGCATCATTCAGTCAAGAGGCAATGTCTGTTAGTTTCGTGGAAACTAGTGGCTTGTCCCAAACCTAGAAGGGTGGGTTTGAAGCCTAGGGGACGGGCTTGGATGTTATCGGTCTAGAAGGGTGGACCCGGTTTAAAGTAAAAACCGAAAAATGATAACGAGTTATCGGTCTAGAAGGGTGGACCCGGTTTAACGTAAAAACCGAGAAAAGATAACGAGAGTCGGTACCGCATAGCGTTGAATTGCATTGAAATGTTGAGTCACATTGCATAATATTGTTGTGGTACAAACGTGCTTGTGAATGATTGTGAAGCCAAGCATGAAGGGATGTGCTTGTGGATGTTCATAATGTTGATAGATGTGACGTAATATGATTATGATTGTGAGAAGGAAGTGTGGTGAGAAATGTGAATATGTGTTATATGATACCTATATATATATAATCTTATGCTTTGATTATTATGGTTATATTTCTCACCCTTCTGCTGTTTTATAATGCTCTATGAGGCATTGCAGATTAGGATGCTGGAGTCCTTTTGTGAAGAATAGTCTTCATTCTTTTGAGTCTACTGCTCTGATATGTAACACCGGGTAGTTAGACTAGTGCAGTCATTCTTTTGTGATACATTGCGATGTATCAGCTGATGTGGTTTTGTAATCTAACTGATATGATACATATTAAATTGGATAGCTTATGTGTACGTGGATTAATATTTTGAAAACGATCAAATGATTTTATCTTCCGCTTAAATTGAAAATGTTACATATTTTTATGGAGCAAATTGTGAAAGTGTTTTATTGGTGAAATTGTGGCATTCTTCTTTTATACCTTATTATAAAACCTTTTTACTCTGATAACTTGTATGTGCTTAGCCGTATTATATGCATTTATTTGGGTATAGAAGGGGGTGTTA
Organism: Lathyrus sativus; assembly: GCA_963859935.3. Classification (NCBI taxonomy): domain Eukaryota; kingdom Viridiplantae; phylum Streptophyta; class Magnoliopsida; order Fabales; family Fabaceae; genus Lathyrus; species Lathyrus sativus. Next base: position 17,434 of record CAWUDS030005768.1, on the reverse strand, counting down.
CAATAGTGGTATCAGAGCAGGTCGGTCCGTCCGGCCAAGTTGTTAGAGTGTTTTTCCCTATGTGTTATTGATATGCGTGTGTTGCATTATCAATATTGGTTGTCCTTATGTGGTTCTGTTGCTGGAATTAGTAAGATGGTTGCAGGAAGGAACGACGAAGCGATTGCGGAGGCATTGACGAGATTGGCGGGGGCAATTGGGCAGAATCCTCCGGCCAATGTGAATGTGAGGAATCATGCTGATGATGGATTCCGTGCTTTGGGGAAATTCCAAAAGAATAACCCTCCGGTCTTCAAGGGAACTCATGAACCGGACAAGGCACAAATTTGGTTGAAAGCTGTGGAAAAGATTTTTCGAGTTATGAATTGCTCGGATGCACAGAAGGTGCAGTTTGGGACTCATATGCTCGAAGAAGAAGCTGAAGATTGGTGGGGTAATACTCGCCAAAGATTTGAGGAAGATGATATTGTGATTACGTGGGATTTGTTTAGAGAAACCTTTCTGGAGAAGTATTTTCCAGAGGATGTGCGGGGGAAGAAAGAGATCGAATTTCTTGAGTTGAAGCAAGGTAATTCGACGGTTGCCGAGTATGCGGCGAAATTTGAGGAGTTGATCAAATTTTGTCCTCACTATAATACTGGTAATGCTGAGAGGTCTAAGTGCCTCAAGTTTGTGAACGGTTTGAGACCTGAGATTAGACAAGCTATTGGATACCAGGAAATCAGGCGGTTTTCTGAGTTGGTTAACAAGAGCAGAATTTATGATGAAGACAGTAGGGCTAGGTCTAGCCACTACAAGAGCCTAAGTGATAAGAAAGGAAAAGGTCAATTCAGAGGAAAACCTTATGTGACTCCTGCGGACAAAGGGAAGCAGAGAATGGGTTATGGCAAGAGGCTAAGTGGGGGAGTTTCTACTCCGGTGAGATGTTATAGGTGCGGTGAAGCGGGACATCGTGCTCCCGAATGCAAAAGTGTTGAGAAGGCATGTTTTAAGTGTGGCAAGCCAGGCCACAAGGCGCTTGAGTGCAGAAGCGGTACGGGTGTTACTTGCTATAACTGTGGTGAGCAAGGACACATTAGTACGAAATGTGATAAGCCGAAGAAGAATCAAGGGAGCGGGAAAGTGTTCGCTCTTTCTGGATCTGAGACTGCTAGCGACGATCGATTGATCTGAGGTACGTGTTTTATTAATGGTATACCTTTGATCGCTATAATTGATACCGGAGCTACGCATTCTTTTATTTCTTTGGATTGTGTTAGAAGGTTAAATCTTGAGTTGTCTATGATTGGTGGCGGTATGGTTATTGATACTCCTGCTATGGGTTCGGTAACTACGCCGTATGTTTGCTTGAATTGCCCGTTGAGTATTTTCGGTAGAGATTTTGGGATTGATTTAGTGTGTCTTCATTTAGATCAACTTGATGTCATTCTGGGAATGAATTGGTTAAAATTCAATCGTGTGTATATTAACTGTTTTGACAAAACGGTTATTTTTCCCGATTCGGATGTTGAAAGAGATTTGTTTATGACGAAGAAACAAGTGAAAAAATCGGTGCAAGATGGGGCTAAGGTATTTATGCTTATGTCAACTTTGAGGACTAGTGAGAGCGAAGAGATTGAGGCTTTGCCCATTGTTAGAGATTTTCCGGAAGTATTCCCTGAAGAGATAAAGGATTTACCGCCGGAGCGAGAAGTGGAGTTTTCGATAGATTTGATTCCTGGAACTAGTCTGATATCGATGGCTCCATATCGTATGTCGGCCTCGGAGTTAAAAGAGTTGAAGATTCAACTTGAGGATTTGCTTGAAAAGAGGTTTATTCGTCCGAGCGTGTCACCGTGGGGTGCACCGGTGTTATTGGTTAAGAAGAAAGAGGGTTCTATGAGGCTCTGTGTGGATTACAGACAGTTGAACAAGGTGACTATTAAGAATAAGTATCCACTTCCAAGGATTGATGATCTGATGGATCAGTTGGTTGGTGCAAGCGTGTTCAGCAAGATTGATTTGAGATCTGGGTATCATCAGATCCGTGTGAAAGCTGAGGATATTCAGAAGACGGCCTTTCGGACGAGGTATGGACACTATGAGTATTCCGTGATGCCATTTGGTGTGACTAATGCACCAGGTGTATTTATGGAGTACATGAATAGGATTTTTCATCCTTATTTGGATAAGTTTGTGGTGGTGTTTATTGACGACATCTTGGTTTATTCGAAGAGCGAAGGAGAGCATGCCGAGCATCTGAAGATTGTGTTAACTGTGTTGAGAGAGAAGCAATTGTTTGCAAAGCTTTCTAAGTGTGAGTTCTGGTTGAAGGAGGTTAGTTTCCTGGGTCATGTGATTTCGAGTAATGGTATTGCGGTCGATCCGTCGAAGGTTGAAGCGGTGTCGCAATGGGAGACTCCGAAGTCAGTTTTTGAGATCAGAAGTTTTCTCGGTTTAGCCGGGTATTATCGGAAGTTTATTGAGGGATTTGCTAAGTTATCATTGCCGTTGACGCAGTTGACTAGGAAAGGTCAAGCCTTTGTTTGGGACGCCAAGTGTGAAGCGAGTTTTCAAGAACTTAAGCGAAGGTTGACGACAGCCCCTGTTTTGATTCTGCCAAATCCGGAAGAACCATTCGTTGTGTATTGTGATGCTTCTTTGAGGGGTTTAGGAGGTGTGTTGATGCAGAATCACCAAGTTGTAGCTTATGCTTCGAGGCAACTCAAAGTGCATGAGAAGAATTATCCGACGCATGACTTAGAGTTGGCCGCCGTTGTGTTCGTGTTGAAACTTTGGAGGCATTATCTATTTGGCGCAAGATTTGAAGTGTTTAGTGACCACAAGAGTTTGAGGTATCTTTTTGATCAAAAGGAATTGAATGCAAGACAAAGAAGATGGCTTGAACTTTTGAAGGATTTTGATTTTGGCTTGAACTACCATCCGGGTAAAGCGAATGTAGTAGCGGATGCATTGAGTCGGAAATCATTGCATATGTCGGCATTGATGGTGAAAGAGTTAGAATTGGTCGAGCAATTTCGAGATTTGAGTTTGGTATGTGAGAGGACTTCTTTTGGATTTAATTTGGGTATGTTAAAGCTGACAAGTGGTATTTTGGACGAAATTCGAGAAGGACAGAAATCGGATTTGAGCCTAGTTGATCGGTTGACTTTAATCAACCAAGGCCAAGGTGGTGATTTTCGGATTGATGAGAATGGTATTATGAGATGTCGGGACCGAGTTTGTGTTCCAGATGCGGTTGAGCTTAAGAAGAGTATCCTTGAGGAAGGACATCGTAGCGGATTGAGTATTCATCCGGGTGCTACTAAGATGTATCAGGATTTGAGGAAAGTATTCTGGTGGCCTAGTATGAAGAAAGATATCGCGGAATTTGTGTATTCTTGTTTGACTTGCCAGAAGTCAAAGATTGAGCATCAGAAGCCATCGGGGTTGATGAAGCCGTTGTTTATTCCTGAGTGGAAATGGGATAGTATCTCCATGGATTTTGTATCGGGTTTGCCGAGGACGCCGAGTAATTTTGAGGCTGTTTGGGTTATCGTGGATAGGTTGACTAAATCTGCTCACTTTATTCCTATGCGTATGGATTACCCTTTGGAGAAGTTGGCTAAGTTGTATATTGAAAGGATTGTGTGCCTGCATGGTATTCCGCTGAGTATTGTTTCGGATAGAGATCCGCGGTTTACTTCGAGATTTTGGGAGAGCCTGCAGAGTGCTTTGGGTACTAAGTTGCGTTTGAGTTCAGCGTATCATCCTCAGACTGATGGTCAGACGGAGAGGACGATTCAGTCGCTTGAAGATCTTTTGAGAGCTTGTGTATTGGAAAAGGGAGGAGCTTGGGATAGCTACTTGCCTTTGATTGAGTTTACCTACAACAACAGTTTCCATTCGAGTATTGGTATGGAACCATTTGAGGCGTTGTATGGTAGGCGGTGTAGGACACCATTATGTTGGTTCGAGTCCGGAGAGAGTTCGGTTGTTGGACCCGAGTTAGTTCAACAGACTACTGATAAGATCGAGATGATTCAAGAGAAGATGAGAGTTGCTCAAAGTCGTCAGAAGAGTTATTATGACAAGAGGAGGAAGGCACTTGAATTTCAAGAGGGAGATCATGTGTTTCTTCGAGTCACTCCGATGACAGGTGTTGGTAGGGCACTGAAGTCGCGCAAGTTGTCGCCGCGTTTCATTGGTCCTTATCAGATTTTGCAAAGGATAGGAGAAGTGGCCTATCGTGTGGCTTTACCACCGTCGCTTGCTAATCTTCATGACGTATTCCATGTATCTCAGTTGAGGAAATACATTGCGGATCCGTCTCATGTAGTCCAAATAGATGATGTGCAGGTGAAAGATAACCTGACTGTTGAGACATCACCTATGCGGATAGAGGATCGGAAATTGAAGCAGCTTCGAGGTAAAGAGATCGCTTTAGTGAAGGTCGCGTGGGGAGGATCGGCTGGTGGAAATGTTACCTGGGAGCTTGAGAGTCGGATGAAAGAGTCTTATCCAGAACTGTTTGAATCAGGTAACATTTTCGAGGACGAAAATTCCTAAAGTGGGGGAGAGTTGTAACAGCCCAAATTTCATTAAATAATTAATTATAGTAATTAATTGATTTAGTGGGATTTTATTAATGTTGGAAATTAATTTTTTATTAATTGGGATTAATAGAGAATTGAGAAGGAAATTGGAAGGAAGGAAAATGAAGGAAATATATATAAGAGAGAAAGAAAAGAAAAGAAAGATAGAAAAACATTTTGGAAAGAAAGAGGAAAGAAGAAGAAAGGAGAGAAAGAGAAGAGAAGAAGAGGAAAAGTGGAAATCGTCAAGAACCAACATCAAAGCTCCGATTAATCGAGGTAAGGGTGAGAAATGTTTCTATTTGATCATGGTATGATGTTATGTATGATGGGTTAGGGTTTTAGTAGAGTTTCCATCAC
>CAWUDS030005767.1:0-46436 GCA_963859935.3 Lathyrus sativus | reverse complement strand
GAAGAAAATTTGAAAAAAGGATAATTAAAAGGCATGAAAAGCGAAAATTCCATTTTAATTCATTTTTGTGCAAAACTTCACAAATTGGTACATATTTTGATTGCAAATGGCATTTTGAAGACAATGGCATTGGTAGAATTTGATTTGAGGCTTGCTTCATGGACTTTGTTTGGATTACTTCATGATGAAGTTACACCACCAATCTACACCATAGGATCAAATCAAGCTTTCAATCTGATCCATTCACATTCAAAGAGAGTTATGCAAGCTATTTGAGTGAAAAGTGAGCTGAAACAGAGCCAGAAAACACGATTTCCATAGTTGCACATTGAAGAAAATGGAAATTTTGGATTAATCAAATTGGGCCATGATTGGGCCAGGTTATGATCCAAATAGCTTTTTATTTAAGTTCAGTATCAGGTCAGATCGTTTTTTGGTTGGCATTTGGTGAAGAAACGGTTATGGCAGTTTGAGATTGAAGCTTCCAAAGTGAAATTTTTTTTTGCAATCCAGAGCATTTCAAGAAGAATTGAGGACTTCCATAGCACCAGGATCATTCAGTGAAGAAATCCGAATGTTTTGCATCAAGATCCACACTCAAGAACCTCCAATTTCAAGCTTCTATTCAGGTTTTTATCTTTCATAATTCCTCTTGATTTAGGCTTGTTTAGCATGAATTGAGCATGTGGTTAGGTTGTAGATATGACCTAGATCGTTTTAGGATCAGAATTATGGAGTTTAGTGATGATTCATGAAGAACATCATTTTCTGTTAAAGCTCGTATAGGCCTGAATATTAGATAAAAATGCAAAAGAATCATAGCCTGTTGATCCTTGAGAGGTGAGGAAGAGTTCTGTGTAAAGAATTTGGAGTTTGATGACACTTATGGAATTGATAAGTTTTCTGTTCATCATCGTGTTTAGAGATTCATGGAGAATCAGTGAGTTTGGATGAGAGATCCATGCTCAGGGTGAGAAGACGAGTGATTTCGTGTAATTTTCATTGAGATTGGTTGAGTTTGGAACCAGAGCATGATTGCTCTCGCCGGAGAAGACGGTGGAGCTCTTCTCCGGCCACCATGGATTGTTTTCCCTCCTTGCACCAGTTCAAATGAAGAAGAAAGGTTGAGCACCGTTGGATCCGTGGACTCAGTCTTAGCATCTAACGTGTGGGATTTGGTTTGACTAGGGCTTGGTGAGTTGGCACGTCCTGAAGCATAGGATCAGTATACTTTTTCCATTGGATGGATATGATTAGGCAGTACCGTGTACGCTAGTTAACTGAACCATACCATGCCCATGAGCAAAACGCAGCGCTTTATTAATTGAGGTGGCACGCGCGTGGCCTTTAGATGAGTGGACTGGTAGTCTAATCCTAGGGATGTGATATTTTCTGAGTTCTTTTTATTTCTTTATTGATTTTCTATTTTCTTTTGTTGTCTTGATTGATTTTAATTCATATTAATTAGAATAATTATCATAAAATTATGGAAAAAATATGTGGGTGTAAGGACTAAGTTCCTCTGTTGAAACTACCCCACTGTTGCATGTCTTTTATCGAGCAGGTGTTGTATGTTAATTTCGTGATGATGTGACATGCCTCTTTTATACCATGTTTTATTTATACTCTGATGAAATTTTATTACGTGTTAAATGATTTATTTGTTTATTTGGGGGTATAGAAAGGGGGTGTTACACCTTACATGAATTATGCCAGGAGATTGCTACCTTTCTTTGACAGAGTGGAGTTTCATCATGTGCTGAGGGATGAGAACCAGATGGAAGATGCTTTGGCAACCTTATCGTCGATGTATATAGTGAATTATTGGAATGAAGCTCCATAATCACTATCATGCGCCTTGATAGGACGGAATTCATATTGTAGTGGAGAAAGCATCGGATGGAAGCCTTGGTATTTTGATATCAAAAAATTTCTTGAGAATCAAGAGTATCCGTTTGGGGCATCGAGCCAGGATAAGAAGACTTTGAGAAGGTTGGCGAGAAATTCTACTGAACAAGGATGATGTGGTATACCGAAGAAACTTCGACTTGGTGTTGTTGAGGTGTGTGGACGAAAATGAAGCAAGCTTGCTAATGGAAGAAGTCCACGAAGGTTCTTTCGGAACACATGCTGGCGGGAATGCAATGTCCAGGAAATTATTGAGAGCAGGTTACTACTGGATGACTATGGAATCAGATTGTTTCAAGTACACCAGGAAGTGCCATAAATGCTAGATTTATGCTGACAAGATGCATGTGCCGCAAGTCCTCTGAATGTCTTGGCATCTCCTTGGCCCTTTGCTATGTGGGGCATTGATATGATCGGTAAGATTGAGCCGACCGCTTCTAATGGACATCGCTTTATCTTGGTGGCAATTGATTATTTCACCAAGTGGGTAGAAGCGGCTTTTTTCTCTAATGTAACCAGACAGGTAGTGATCGCTTTATCAAGAAGGACATCATCTGCCGTTACGGAGTGCCAGAACGAATCATTACTGATAATGGTTCGAATTTGAATAACAAGATGATGAAGGAACTATGCCAGAGTTTTAAGATCGAACACCACAACTCTTCTCCGTACCGCCTAAAGATGAATGGTGCTATCGAGGCAGCCAACAAAAACATCAAGAAGATTGTACAGAAGATGGTGGTAACTTACAAGGATTGGCACGAAATGTTACCCTTTTCATTACATGGATATCGTACTTTGATACGTACTTCAACTGGGGCAACTTCTTTCATGCTAGTGTATGGTATGGAAGATGTCCTACCATTGGAAGTCGAGATTCCTTCCTTTAGGGTCTTGGTTGACATGAAGCTTGATGAGGCAGAATGAGTGAAGGCTAGGTTGAATCAACTTAGTCTGATTGACGAGAAAAAATTTGCAGCTATTACCCATGGTCGACTATATCAAAGCAGAATGAAGAAGGCTTTCGATCAGAAGGTGCGCCCTCGAAGCTTTCAGGCAAGTGATTTAGTGTTAAAGCGGATCCTCCCTCCACAAACAAATCACAGGGGCAAATAGACTCCCAACTATGAAGGTCCATATGTCGTAAGGAAAGTTTTCTCCGGAGGAACCTTACTACTTTCAATTATGGATGGTGAAGATTTTATGTCCCCTGTGAACGCAGACACAGTCAAAAAATACTTTGCTTAAAACAGACCCGCTGGAATAAAAAAGAAAATCCAGGCAAAAATGGAGCATCCCGACGAACCATAAAAAGAATGGGTTCGGGAAAAAATTAGGGATAAAGAAGAAAAATGTAAACTCGCGAAGTTGAAAACCTGAAAAGGCGACTTTGGCAAAAATGGGTATCCCGGTCAATCGAAAACCCGCAAGGGTGATTCAGGCAAAAGTTAGGGATTTAAAAGCAAACGACTGCGGTCTGCGTCCGATCCCGTAAGCACGGTGGATTCTTGGAGGACCCAAGGGTTAACAAGTCAGTCTCTTCAGAAGATGAAACATTGGTGAAGCATCAAAGTCATGTGAGTCATAGTCGAACCGACACATGGTAGTTGTCTGTACCACATTGCCGACATTTGTATATATCTTTTGCATTTCTGTACTTTTTGCGCAACTTTCTCTTTTCAGGAGTTGCATCTAATGTAATTTGCCTATTTAAAGGCCATTTTCAAACAATGAAGTAGATTTTCCACAAAGAGCTTTTATTCTTGTTTTTGTTTTTTACTGTTTTGTTTGCAAAAAAAACGCCTGATGTTTTGATAAAACTTCGCATATATAAACTTTGGGGCTTTACTAATCATGATTGAAACATTGATTTTCTTGAATAATGTCATGAACATTGACCGAAATAGCCTTTATTGCATACGGGACACATTATTTGTTTGTCATTTCCAGGACTCTGCTTCAGAGGCGCTTCCCTAGTAAGGTCGCCATGTCTTTATCCCGACAGGGTGACGATTTCAGATCAGAAGTGTCTCCCCAGCAGGTTGAGACTGTGGTGTGTACTCATCCCCAGCAGGTTGAGATTGATTTTCCCCGACAGTGGTGTGCGCTTATCCCCCAGCAAGTTAAGAGTTTGGGATTATCCCCAGCAGCGAAGCAAGTTCAGTGTTGTTCCCCCACATAGTCTATGATATCGACTCATATCCCCAAGCAGAGGTTGATGTTGATGAGTCTTATTCACAAATTCCCCAAGCAGAGGTTGATGTTGATGAGTCTTATTCTCATATCCCCGAGCATAGGTTGATGTTGATTCCCTCATTGTGTATTCCCTAGTGAAGTTGTTGTCCGCAGCAGAATCCAGTGGTTATTGGTATTCTCCATAGCGAGCTTTCGGGAATAATTTCCCAATGTTATTTTCTCTCAATTCCCAGCAGGGCAGAATGTTTCCCCGGCAGAGCGATATTTTGGGATAACTTCCCAATATCTTAGTCCCTAGTGGATTTATTCTCGGAAGGTTGGAGTTATCCTCGAGAAAGTCTTATCCCGGGAGGCCATTCAGGGCATTTTCCGCACCAGAATCTAGTGGTTATTGGTATTCTTCAGAGTGAGTGTTTTGGGGATATATTCCCATTAAAAGTTATTCCCATCAGAATAGAGATCTTCCCAACATATCTTACTCTTAATCCCTAGCAGATCGGATTTAATCTCTAGAACAGTGGAACCTCCGGCAGAGTGGAGTCATTCCCCAGCAGTGGTTTTGTTCCCATAAGAGTTTTATTCTGGAAGGCCGTTCAGGGCGTTTTCCTCAACAGAGTTGGTCTAATCCCCAGTAGAATGGATTTGTTCTCAGCAGAGAGCAGTGTTATCCCTGGAGAGTTCTTTTCTAGGAGGCCATTTAGGGCCTGTTTTTCCCCAGCAAAAGTCCAATCATACTTGGCACGCCCAGTTATTCCCCAACGGAATTGGCTTCGTCTCTTTAGCATTTATTTTGCTGGAGTGGTTCCTTTGCATTTGCATTGTGCATAGCATCCTCCCAAACGCGTAGCATTTCCATTTCGTATGGAGCATTACGCCATATTCAAACATAGGCATTCGAAGCATAAGCCAGGTTGTTACCTTTTGTGACCAATCATCTCTCCAGCAGACAGCGGTGTATTTCATGAGCTTGTGTGGTATCCATACCCCAACAAAATCTTTGATAGAGGTGTTCATCTTACCTTTTTCTCCCCATCAGATTATGCTTATTTATGTCCCTCTTTTCCCCAGCGGAACTCTTCTTTCAAATTATGAATCATTTGATTCTTTTACCGGCAGATGCCGAGCCTACTTTGTTTAGCAGATGTTTTTACCGGCGAATGCCGAGCCTGCTTTGTTCGCAGATGTTTACCGACTTAGTGTCGATCCGACTTAGTGTCGTTGCCTGCATGTTAGAAGATGTTTTTACTGATGGATATCAAGCCTGTTTGTTTAACAGATGCCTGATTGTTAATCAGATGTTTACCGACTTAGTTTCGAGCCGACTTAGCGTCATTGCCTGCTTATTTAGCAGATGTTTTTACCGACGGATGTCGAGCTTGTTTGTCCAACAGATGCCTGCGTGTTAGCAGATGTTTTACCGGCGGATGCCAAGCCTGCATGTTAGCAGATGTTTTTCCGACTGCGTGTCGAGGCTTTCTAACTGGTGGTCAGTTAGCTCATTCTTTACAACTTTCAGATACTTTTCTCCATTTCTCCTTATTTCCACTTTGGTGGATAATTCTGCAGTTTACTACTCTTGTGGTTGGCAAATTTCTGGGTTCTTTTATATTCAATCACCTTTTACCTTGAATGTTTGAAAGCGGTTTCTTTTCATCCCTGCAGGTCCAAGTCGATTGAATAGGGGCCCCTGTTGCACTCCAAAATTTGACCAACCTTTTCTTTCTAACTTGGCTTATGTTTCATATCATTTAGCATTTCCATTTGCATATCATTAGCTCTATATAGGGGATCAAGAGATTGTTCTCATCATTCAACAGAGAAGATTTCTGCTCAAGCTCAAGTAAGGATATCATTTTCCAGTCATGAAGTTCATTATCATCAGAGTTGAGTCTCAAAGCTCCTTGAGAGGAGATGGTTAGTGTATGGGTGTCACCTCTTATCTTGAGGATCATCAGAGGCCCATGAGGTTATCTATTTGGGTGAAGCATGGTTCAAAAGCTCAATGTGCATCTTGAGAGGTCTTTATGGAGTTTGTATGGCCATTCAAATCTTCTACAAGAGCCTCAGGCAATGAATAAGAAATTAGGGTTTTCATCTGGTCAACCCAAAGTCAACTGTGGACTTGAGAGGGTTCAAAGCCTAGTTCTAGGTCATGCAAGCCTTGGGAAGTCATTATAAGTCATCTCTAATGTTATGTTGAGATCAAATCAAGAAGACTCAAGAGTTCAAGGAGTTACTAAATTGGGGTTTCAATTGATTTCGGTGTAAAATCCCCTCTTTGGGTGCTTAGCTTCAAGGACAATTTTCATTATAATGCAAGTTCAATATCATTTTCCCACACACATGAGACTTTTTAATAACATTTCAAGCTTTCTTTTTAGTAAAAGAACTCATCCATTGGGTTTGTACATCTCAAGTTATGGTGTCAACAAGTTGGTGTCATCAGATGAAGAGAATTTTGAGGTACACAAAGTCAACTCACTTCCAAGGACATTTTCACATGGAACCAAGCCCTTCCTCACTTTCAAGTAAACATGAAAGTTGTTCCTCATTGTCTTATATTTCCAAAAAGTCCTAGAAGTCATCATTCTCATGTATGGAACTCAAGTTATGGTCTTCACAAGGCAAGGGTGTTTTTTGGAAACCTAGTTTTAGGTCTTTCACTTCAATGACCATTTCCCTGAACTTCATGACCTCAAATCCATTTTCAACCAACATGAAACTTGTGTATAATTGACTTAACATCATCTTTAGTTTAATATCCATGATGTTTGATGATTGATGTGATCATTTGAGCCATGGTAAGCTTGAAAAGGTTGATTTTTGGACATGGTTTGGCTTTCTTCCATTACAAGTCATAAAATGGTTTGACCTTTGAATTCTTGGCATCATTCCAATACCATTACATGGCCATGATGTATCTTACCCAATTTTTGCAAACAAGAGTACACATATCAAGCCATTTTTCACAATTTCATACTTTAAAAATTTCTGAACCAAACTTTGTGCCATCTCATTCTAAATGACCAAAATCAACTTGATTTGTTTCTACACACCCAATTGTGCTTGGTTCTGACCCAAAAAGGAGTGTATGAAGCAAACCCACGTGAGTTCTTGAAAGTGGAAGTTTTTGGCCAAAACTCGGAATCAAATGATTAAGCCATCATGGGCCTGCATGTGTCGCTTCCGCGAAAATAAGGTGCTGGCAAAACAGAAGAGTCGCCACCTTTCGTTATTTATCCCTCAGAACGGGAAAGGAAACAATCAGAAAAACCTGACGAAAAGGTATAAGACAAGGTCATCGTAACCGTTGTCTAGGTTTGGGAGTCGGTTACGCAAGGGGAAGGTATTAGCACCCCTCACGTCCATCGTACTCGATGGGATCCACGCTTGTTGTGTTTATCTGACGGGTTGGTTCTATCTATCTACCTATCAAGGCTGGCTTAAAAAGAAAAGAAAATGACTCGGCAAAGCGTCGCGCTTCATGCCTACGTATTCTCATCAGAGAATGAGAAATCAGAGTCAACGTAGTTCGACTAACTACGGGTTACGGGGAAGGTGGCTCGCCAATACATCAGTATTATGCCTACGTACTCTCAACAGATATGAGAGATCAGAGCTTACGTAGTTCGGGATAATACGGATTACAGGGATTCAGATTCATCTGTTTTATCGAGTAGGGTTAAACAGCAGTTCCAGCAGTTAGGGACAAAGCCTGTTTGCGGTGGCGCTGAAGTTTAACGACACTCTTTTCTTCAGAAAAGCTTTCCTTTGAATTATAGGCCCACGGGGCAAAAAGGTTTGAAGTTCGTTTTCTATCTTTTACGAAAGAAGTGTTTTTTATTGTGTTTGCAATTTCAATCGCACTAAAGACTATGACCTGAGAGTGAATGCGTCGCATGTCACCCAAAGGGTGCCATACTAAACATCCAGACTGTTGAAAAGAAGCTCTCCAACAATCCTTTCTCAGATAGCTTAAGGCTTGTAACATACGAAAGAAATTATTCATGATTACTGTATCTTAAGCTGTTTTGAGATGAGAAAAGAACAGGCTCAACTAAAGGGAGACTATCAAGTCCTACTGTTGTCATGCCAAGGATTCATCCTATGGTTGAAGTTTGAAACAGGGACCTCCTAGAAGTTATTATGCATAGGTTTCAACCTAAAGTTCTATCATCACTTCCTTATCAAAGGAAGTGGGATTCCTAAGGGATCATGTCAATGATAAACAGAAACAGATAAAGCATCATCTTAAACAGTAAACAGATATACAGTAAACGACTGTAAAATGCATGCAATGCGAGTGTGGGAGGAAATGTGTGTGGGGCATCAGCCTCCACAAGCTCATCTCAACCTCAAGCCAGATATGAATAACTGCAATCATACAGAGGAAATAACATGATGTCAAAGTAAAATAGAAGTAACTGCAATCATACAGAGGAAATGAAATGATATCAAGCAGACACAAACCACATAGGCAAGGGAGCTGGGCTCTACCGAATACCCGCAAGCAAAGCCATACAGTAAAATACAAGCAGAGGGAGCAACTCAACCTCTAGTGCAATCATGCTCCTAGCTTACATCAGTCTAGATATGGACTTATTCTAATGCATCAAGCAAGTCAAACAAGGCACATCAGTACAGAAAAGAAAACAGACAAGAAAAGAAAGCAGATCAACGGCTCCTACAACTAAACCAACCTGACAGCAGTCCAGTCATCAATCTTCAATCACCCTTCCAGGCTATCATCCTCAATAACAAGTATCAACTTGATCCTCCAAGGTTTCAACCTATCAAACATAAGGATCAACTTGTTCTCTCTTCTCCAAGCTTCAGCTCATCAGTCAATTCCACCTTCAGGATTCACTCCTAACTACAAGTATCAACTTGATTCCTTCAGGCTATCAATGCATCAATGTAAGTGTCAACTTATCCTTTATTCCTCAAGCCTCAGCTCTTCACTCAATCCCAATTGGATCTTCTTCACAAGTATCAACTTGTTCTTCTTGCTTCAGCTCTCTTTGCTTTACCAGTATCAACTAGCTTTCCTCTTCATCTATATGCTTCAGCTTCTCAAGGTAATCTTCAATCACATGGAAGTGTCAACTTCATCCTTCAATCTTCTTCAAGCAAGGAACTCCATCCTCGAACAAGGGAGAAACATGCATCTATCAAGAGCAAAGTTTGGATGGTTGGTAGCAGAGTGAAGACCAAAGGTCACCACTGAGCGTCCTGTCATCAGAGAAAGGGACCCTCAAAGGTTCTACCAATTTGCAAAGAGCCACACATCCTACCAAAGGAGGGATGAGACCTTTACAAAGGGACCTTGCATTATAGGGAAGAATGGAATTGATCAACATATTCCATGTTTATGAAGAAAGAGAACTATCTAGAAGCTCTGCCTACAAAACCCTAATCTTAACCTAATCCAAACACCACAAGAAGGGAAGATCTTCAAATCCATGCCTCTTCTAGCCATCCAATGCATCTTCAACTTTCCTTCATCATCATCCAAGAACAAGCAAAGCAAAACCCTAATCTAAGGGAACTAAAGATGTTAATCTAGTTGAGTTAGTGCCTTAGAATCATCTGAAACTAGCACCTAAGCTAAAATCCATCAAAAATAGTAAACTATATTATAAATTTCTACAAAAATTCCTAAGGGATCCTAATTCAATTAAGAATGCCTCATACAAAAACCAGGGACTAAATCATCTATTAAGTCCTAAAATTAGGTCCTAAATCCAAAGGTATCAACCATAAACCCTAAAAATGGAGCTTCTAAAGGTTTCAACCTAAACTACCACCTATGTTCATCACAAAAATGTGAGAAAAATCTATGGGGAGCATGCATATCTATGCTAACTACTCACAAAAAATCAAGATCAAAATCATCATCACATGATCACACAAAATTCCACAAACTCAAGTATCAAACATGACTATTTTAATATCAATTAAAATGTGAAAATTCCCATAAACTCAGAAAATGCATGAAATAAAAATATTTTTTCTCTAAAAAATACTACATTCTATCATGAATTCAATGCAAAGCGAATGGGGTTAATTGACTTATTTTTCCATTTTTTTATGATTTAATCACGAACCATGTATAAAATGAAAAATATAAAGAAAATCAAAAGAAAATAATAAATGCACGGTGCAGATAGTAATAGGAATCAGTTTGTTCTATGGATTGGGCCATCAGGGGGGTGCAGGTATCAACCAATTCACTAAGCCCAGAATCAGCAACTAAATGAAACGATGCGTTTCATTAAAACTCAGATCCTTCACAAAATGAAACACATTCGTGGCTGTTGGATCACTTCTTCAGTCAAAGGTCCACCCAAATCCAAGGGCTCTAAATTCATCTTCAACCTTTTGAATCTCTGAACCTCGCGCGCAGCTCCGGCCACCACCGGTGGTGCACCAGTCATCGTCCCCAACCCTAACTCTCTCTAGGATCCTCCATTGCAAGTGGTCTATACATGAAACTTGTCCCAAATTTCCTCACGAATTCATGCATGCCCTTTATTTTCTCTGAAACCTCAAGATTCGCAATAACCAATTCTCAACCGAAAATGGCAACATCCCTAATTGGTCACTAATTCTCAAATTAACTATCTGAAAACCTTCCTACACCGTTCTACAATGCATCTAACATCCTAATTCGTATTGATTCTACCTAAAACAAGCCAGAGATCAAAGGTTACCAACCTGAAAATTTCGCGTGCACAGAAGTAGCAAGACCTCAAATCAAGCCCTCAAATTCTCCAGACTCCTTCAGTGAATCACTTACAAGCTTCTGTATGCAATAGAATTGATTGAAATGGCTTCAACTCTTGGATTCGAACCTAAGTTGCAGGTGGAGAAATCTGAGCTCAAGAACACCAATCAGCCACGAATTCCCTTTGATTATGATCTGGAATCATTCCCTAGCATCCATGGAAGAGATTGCAATCAAGAAAATGGATGGAAAGTGAGTGAAATGATGTAACCGAATTCAGTTGCAAGCCATGAAATCTCAATCTCAACCTCTGCTCTCTCCTTCAATTATCACCAACCCTTCATCTGAACCTCTTCTACTCAATATATAGAACATGTGTGGATGATCTAGAACCCTCTAGATCCTTCTAATGAGAAATCCAATCTCTCATGACATGAGAAGTTCACTTATATGCCATGGTGTGCACAACTCTGCAAACAGCTTGAAACCAATCTCAATTCCTTCCAATTTCTCCCCTCATGACATTTTGGAAGTGTTTGGCTTGCAAGGGATCTTGATCATGCCTTGAATTTGAGTTTTGCACATGTTACTTAAGATGTAAGTAACTACTTTTCAAAGCAAGTCCACAAATTAGACCTCAATTCAAAAATGTGGCTAAACCAATGTTCTTAAAATGATTTTTAGAGTCAAAATGACCTATTACATGCCTTGGTTTGGATGTGTAGATCAAAAGTATCAATTTCCAACTTTGGTTCATTTAACTTATACCCTTATTTTAGGTCATTTTTGCCACTTTGAGCTATAAGCATTTCCAACATCTCATGACCTATTCACTAGCCTTAAAACATAATTTTGAACAAGTTTTATGTTGAACATTTTCCCATTTGAAGCTTGGAAATAGGAGTTATGGCCTTATGGTTGAAATGACCTATAATCTCCAAATGACCAAAATGCCCTTGACTTGTCAAAGCCATAACTTGAGTTCTACAAATCCTACCAAGTACTTCTAGTACTCTCTAGAAATATAAGAGAATAAGGAACAACATTCATGTTGACCAAAAGTTCATAGGAATCATCCTTCTAGGGCAAAAGTTTCATGCAAGTTGGGTAACTTTCAAGCCCTCAAATTCACATACCTCAGATGACCTGTAACTTGTCAAAGTCATAACTTGAGTTCTACAAATCCTATCAAGGACTTCTAGCACTCAAATTAAAGCTAAGATCAAGCTCTACAACATTCATGTTGGGGTTAAGATGAGATGACAATCACATCTTGAGCTAAACTGCCTTGAAGATAGGGGTCAAACTAGGGGATTTTACACTGTCAAGCCTTAGAAACCCTAGCTTGAAACTTCTCAAACTCTTCAATCATGATGAGTTAACCTTGGAATCATCCTTATAGCATCTCAATGCATAAATCCATGATCACATGGCTCTTGGATTAGGTCTCAACCTTGCCCAAATCATCAGTTGACCTAGGGTTGACCCAGTCAAACCCTAACTGCACCACTCATGGCTGAGTCTTCTTAATCTTGCACAATGACCTGTCTAGGCCTCAAAGTGATCTTCAACACTTCTCATGATCTCTCTCAAGACCTCAAGTCCATCTCCATGACCTCAGAATCATCTGATGGCTTCCCACAACTCTCAAGTTAGGAGACCTACACACTTGCATTCAATCCTCTCTCTGAGGCTCTTTTAACTTCTCTGACAAGGATATCAACCCTTGAACATCTGAATAACCTTCTTAGCTAGCTTCATAGTCTTGTATAAATCTTGATTGGTAATCATACCTCTTGATCTCCTGCACACATGTCAATGAAATGCAAATGATAATGCTAATGTGAATGAAATGAAACACAAGCTAGGTAAAGAAATGCTGAGCAAATTTTGAGGTGCAACAGCTGCCCCTATTCAAACGGCTTGGACCTGACTGGGTGAGAAGCGAACGACTCTCAAACAATCAAGGTACGAGACGGTTGAATATCAACAAACCCGGAAATTTGCCAATTGCACCAGTACACGGTACTCTGATGGGAACAAATCTTCGGAAACTGAAATATTAGCTGCACGACAACTAGCTGGGGAATTGGTAACACGGTAACCGGTAATACATGGTCGATCGTGTCGTCAGGCGTCAAGATTCCTCGGGACTCATAGGTTAACAATCAAGTTAATCATGCCATCGGGCATTCAGAGAAATTTCCGGGCGTCAGCCGAACTTCATCACTAAGTCGGGAATAGAATTCTCAGTCAGTCATGAACCAATTGGGGATATCCAAACTTCTACCATCAGGCACTCCACATCAGCTGAGAGAACTGCTTCGTTAATACGGTTAGACTTTAATCATCAAGTCTTCGAGGGAGTTTTCAACTTCTCTGTTCAGAAACCTGCTGGGGATAACACATCTCCGCCGGGGATTCGGGAGAACTATCAAGCTACTCTACTTCGGGATCCAGAAATCATGCTGGGCGAATCATCTCTGCTGAGGAAATCAAGAATCATCTTGAACAAATAACTCCGTAGGGACTTCAAGAATCATCCTGAACCAATAACTCTGCTGGAGATTCCAGGAATCATCCTGAGCAAACACTCTGTCGGGGACTCTAAGCAGCAACTTGATCAACCCAACTCTTTCGACTTCGCTAGGGATTTTAAGAATCATCTTAAACGAGCGCCTTCGCTGGAGAATTCAAGAATCATCTTGGGCAAACGACTTTTGCTGGGGGGATTCAAGAATCATCTTGAGCAAGCGACCCTGTGGAGGAACACCTGCAAAACAAGAACGGTAACGACCTAGCTCATGCTTCATATGCATATGTTTGACAATGGCGCAATGCTCCACACGGTGGAAATGCTACGCGTATTTTGGATAAATGCTATGCAATCATGCCAAATGCTATGATCCCATCAGCAAAATAAATGCTGAAGGGAAAATCCTCCTGTCAAGGAGACAGAACCACTCTGGTGGAGAGGAGGAATCATCCTGTCAAGGAGAAGAAGTCACGCCAATCTCAATCGGACTCCGCCAGGGGAAACGACCTTCAGTTGACTGCTGCAGGGGAACGAGACTCTACGAGAACCTGGACCTGCTGAGGAAAACGATGTCGATCGCAGAAATAAACTGCACAGTATTCGCAACAAAACTTTCCTGGAGACAACACCTCCAGTGGGGAAACACAGCATCAGCTATTCAACACTCTACTAGGGAAAACCAATCATGGCCCAAACGGCTTCCAAGGACTCGGCTCTCTTGGGGATCTGCAAACTCGGCTGGGGAAGAAGGAATCGTCCTGCTTACTGGGGAGAGTACGACTCTGTGGGGAATTCCAATTCTCCTGGAGACTTCAGTCTGGAACTATCAACTGCTACACACTTCAGTGTATGACTCAGCTGGGGAGATGATGTTCCTTCAGGATACATCTGATTGGGGAGAGAATCTTCTCTGCTTGGGGAGACATATCAATGCCTTACGATCTCACGTTCAGACTCTGTGGGGAGAGGCTGCTGAGCTTTGCTGGAGAAGAAGGAATCATCCTGCCTGGGAGCGCACACGGCGTACTACCTGGTATATGCTACACCTGCAACAACACAAACAAACGGACAAGACACCCCTCTCAAAGGGACCTATCGAGGTTATCATCTTGTGACAATGTTCAAGTAATTCATTGTTTCAACAATCAGTGGCCTAGGCCAGTAAGTTTATGTATGCGCATTTTATCAAAAACATCAGCGTTCTTTTTTGCAAACAAAACAGATAAATGCTAAACAGACAAACAGAATTGCTGAATAGTATGCATTTTATTGATAATGAACCCTGAATGGGTAAAAATGTTTTACAACCGATGCAAGCTCCTAGAATGAGGAAGCCGCGCAAAAATAAAACATAAATATACATCAGTATATACAAATGTCGGCAATGAGGCGTAGACGAACACCATGAGTTGATCCCTCTATGACCCACTCGACTTCGATACTTCTCCAACGCTTCAGCTTCAGAAGAGATTGATTCAGATAAACGGCCCTCAGGTCTTCCAAACCACTAAACCAAGAAATTCCACGCGCGGAACGCAGTCATTTGTTTTTTCAAATCCCTAACTTTTGCCTGAATCGCCCTTTCGGGTTTTCGACTCACCGGGATACCCTTTTTTGCCAAAGTCGCCCTTCCGGGTTTTCGACTTTACGGGTGTACATTCTTTCTTTTATATCCCTAATTTTTGCCCGAACCTTTTTCCCTTTTTTACAGTTCGCCGGGATGCCCCATTTTTGCCTGGATATTCTTTTTCTTTCCAGCGGGTCATTTTTTAAGCAAAGTATTTTTTAACTGCGTCCGTGTTCACCGGGGATGCAAAATCTTCACCATCCATTGTGGACAACAAGAAGGCTCCTCCCGAGAAGACCTTGCTGACGATGTACGGACCTTCGTAATTGGGAGTCCACTTTCCCCGGTGATCGGAGTGTGGAGGAAGAATCTTCTTCAGGATGAGATCACCCGTCTGAAAGCTTCTAGGACGCACCTTCTTATCATAAGCTTTCTTCATTCGGCTTTGGTACAGACGACCATACGCAATCGATGCTAATCTCTTCTCATCCATCAGGATGAGTTGGTTTAGTCGGTTCTTAATCCATTCTGCCTCATCGAGTTTCACGTCAACCAAAACTCGTAAAGAAGGGATCTCCACTTCTAACGGTAGGACAGCTTCCATACCGTACACTAAGGAGAAAGGAGTTGCCCCGGTTGATGTACATACCGTGGTACGATAACCGTGCAACGCAAATGGCAACATCTCGTGCCAATCTTTGTAGGTCACAACCATCTTCTGTACAATCTTCTTAATATTCTTATTGGCCGCTTCAACGACGCCATTCATCTTCGGCCGGTAAGGAGATGAGTTGTGATGTTAAATCTTGAAACTCTGGCACAGCTCCTTCATCATCTTGTTATTCAGATTCGAACCATTATTAGTAATGATCCGTTCGGGAATTCTGTAACGACAGATGATGTCCCTCTTTATGAATTTAGCCACCACCTGCTTGGTCACATTAGCATATGAGGCTGCCTCCACCCACTTGGTGAAGTAGTCGATAGCTACTAGAATGAAGCGATGACCGTTAGATGCAGTGGGCTCGATCTTGCCTATCATGTCGATGCCCCACATGGAAAACGGCCACGGGGAGGACATGACATTTAACGGGCACGGCGGCACATGAACCTTGTCAGCATAAATCTGGCATTTATGACATTTCTTCGCGAATTTAAAGCAATCTGACTCCATCGTCAGCCAGTAGTATCCTGCTCTCAGGATCTTTCTCGTCATAGCATGCCCGCCGGCGTGCGTACCAAATGTGCCTTCATGGACTTCTTCCATGAGCATGCTCGCCTCTTTCTCATCTACACATCTGAGTAGCACGAGATCATGGTTTCTTTTATACAGAACTCCATCAGGATTGAGATAAAAATTTCCAGACAGCCTCCTCAGAGTCTTCTTATCCTAGGTTGACGCTCCCGCAGGATACTCCTTAGTCATAAGGAAAGTCTGGATATCATGGAACCATGGCTTGCCGTCGGAGGCTTCCTCGATCGCAAAGATGAATGCAGGTCTATCAAGACGAGAAAGGACAATTCTTGGAGCTTCATTCCAAAAATTGACTTTATACATCAAAGCCAACGTGGCTAAGGCATCAACCATCTAGTTTTCAGCCCTGGGCACATGATGGAGTTCCACTCGATCAAAGAACGGAAGCAGCCTTCTGGCATAGTTCACGTACGGCACCAAATTCGATTGACGAGTCTCCCACTCCCCTTTAATCTGGTTGATCACAAGTGCCGAGTCACCATATACATCTAGGTTCTTGATTCTCAAATCAATTGCCTCTTCTAGACCCATGATGCATGCTTCATACTCCGCTTCATTATTGGTGACCGGAAACGTCAGTCTCGCAGTGAACGGGATGTGGGATCCGTGGGGAGTCGTGATGATCGCCCCGATGCCACTTCCATAAGAATTAACCGCCCCATCAAATATCAATTTCCACTGGGATTTCCTGTCTGGACCCTCGTCGGGCAACGGTTCATCACAATCTTTCGCTTTAAGAAACATGATATCCTCATCAGGGAATTCAAATTTCATCGGCTGGTAATCTTCGATCGGCTGCTCGGCAAGGTATTCAGACAATACGCTTCCCTTGATGGCCTTCTGGGAAACGTACTGAACGTCATATTCCGTCAACACCATTTGCCATCTGGCAATCCTGCCCGAAAGCGCTTGCTTCTCGAAGACGTACTTGATCGGATCCATCTTCGAAATTAGCATGGTGGTGTGATTGAGCATGTACTGTCATAAACGTTTGGCAGCCCAGGCTAGCGCACAACACGTCTTCTCCAGCATCGAGTAGCGAGATTCACAATCTGTGAATTTTTTACTCAAATAGTAAATGGCATGCTCCTTTCTTCCCGTCTCGTCGTGCTGACCGAGAACACACCCCATACTATTCTCAAGAACTGTCAAGTACATGATTAAGGGCCTTCCGGCCACTGGGGGTATCAAGATTGGAGGTTCCTGTAGATACTGTTTTATCTTATCAAATGCCTTCTGGAAATCCTCGTTCTAGATAATCGCCTGATCTTTCTTTAGTAGTTTGAACATCGGTTCACACGTGGCTGTGAGCTGAGAGATAAACCTTGCAATGTAGTTTATCCTGCTCAGGAAACCAAGAACTTCTTTTTCTGTTTTTGTCGCTGGCATTTCTTGTATCACCAGGATCAACCTCGATGCCTCTTTCACTCACAATGAACCCCAATAGTTTTCCAGACCGTACTCCAAAAGTACACTTGTTAGGATTCAGCCTCAACCTAAACTTCCTAAGCCTCTCAAAAAGCTTCAGCAAATTGATCAGATGTCCTTTCTCCGTTTGGGACTTCGCAATCATGTCATCAACATAGACTTCAATCTCATGATGAATCATGTCATGAAACAAAGTAACCATTGCTCGTTGGTAAGTGACCCCTGCGTTCTTGAGACCGAAAGGCA
This sequence comes from Lathyrus sativus, assembly GCA_963859935.3. Lineage (NCBI taxonomy): Eukaryota > Viridiplantae > Streptophyta > Magnoliopsida > Fabales > Fabaceae > Lathyrus > Lathyrus sativus. The sequence continues at coordinate 28,573 of CAWUDS030005767.1, read as the reverse complement.
TTACCTTGTAGCAAAATGTTCCTCAAGGTGTGATAAACGTAGTTTTCTCCATGTCCTCCAGCGCCATCTTGATCTGATTGTAGCTGGAGAAGCCATCTGTAAATGAAAATACGGAGAACTGAGTTGTATTGTCGACCAACACATCAATATGAGGCAGCGGGAAATCATCTTTAGGGCTCGCCCTATCCAAATCCCGATAATCGACGCACATTCGCACCTTACCGTCCTTCTTCGGTACAGGTACTATGTTGGCGACCCACGGAGGGTAAATAGTGACCGCTAAGAAGCCAGCATCAAGCTGCTTCTGCACTTCTTCTTTGATCTTAACGACCATATCCGGTCGCGTCCTCCTAAGCTTCTGCTTAACGGGAGGACAATCTTCTCGCAGCGGCAAGTGGTGGACCACAATGTCAGTGTCAAGTCCGGGCATATCTTCGTATGACCAAGCAAAGACGTCACTATACTCTCTCAACATCTCGACCAATCTCTGCTTGACATCGCTCTGCAATGCAGCCCCTATCCTGACGTTCCTGACTAGTTCTTCAGAACCCAGATTCACAATCTCAATTTCCTCCTCGTGGGGCAGAATAACTTTCTCTTCTTGTTTCAACAAGCGGGCCAACTCTTTGGGAAGGTCTTCGTCTTCATCAATCTCTTCTTCGGCTTGATACATCGGGCAATCGAAGTCAAAGTGAGTCGTAGAAGGTCCAGAGTCGATGTCGTCTGCTATGTGGGTCCTGCAATAACAAGGGTTAAGCTTAAAACAAGGATATGCCGGTTAGCACAAACCCCATTGCCACTTTATTGATAAAATGCCTTTTGATAAAACAGAGATCACAATATTTGGATACGAAGAAAAACGCCTTTTGATTTATTGATAAAATGCAAGTACATAATCAAACGAGGCCCTGACAATAAAACCACTATGCCCCGGGTAGGACATAGGGTTGTACAATGATTGGAAAAAGTAAATCATTACTCTTGGCTTGTCATCTGGATGATATCCTTGACGGACCAGTTGCTGAGGCTCTCGCCTGGCTTGCTTGGCTGGATCCAAGAGTCTAAGTCACAGTCGCTATCTCCGCTGTCTTCAGACACTGTGTTGACGCTTTCAAATATCACCCCGCCACTGGTAAACTGGATCGGCCCTTTACCTCGTGACGCACTGCTGGAAGAGGAGGCTTCAGCTCCAGGAGAGTATCCCAACCCAAACTTGTCTTTCTTGTTAGGTATCTCCAAAATTCGCCCCCAGCCTGGGGTAGATCCGGCCTGGACAACGGCCCGGGCTGCCTTGAAGGAGGAGAGAGTCATCTCTGGCTTCTCAGTGACTACAGGAGCTACGTCCTCGACTTTAACAGCTTCGAACGCTTGGCATAGGGTTTCGTGGATTTCCCCATCCATCTCGACATACTTGAAGGACGACAAATGGCTCACCATTATGTCTTCCTCGCCACATACAGTCACAATGCTACCTCCGACGGTGTACTTGAGTTTCTGGTGCAACGTGGAGGTCACGGCACCCGCGGAATGGATCCATGGCCGGCCCAAGAGACAGCTGAAGGCAGGCATGATGTCCATAATGTAAAAGACCGCGTCGAACGTTTCCGGCCCGACTTGGATTGGCAACGTCACCTCCCCGAAAACATGGCGTTTGGTTCCATCGAACGCTTTCACAACCAGATCACTGGGTGTGCAAATCACTCTGCGAGTATCTAACTTCATTAATGCCTTCTTCGGAAGAACATTGAGTGACGACCCCGTGTCCACCAATACGTGCGACATAATTGTTCCCCTACACTCTATCGAGATGTGCAGGGCGCTATTGTGGTTCCTCCCCTTCGGCGTCAGCTCTAGGTCAGTGAACCCTAACCCATTTCCAGCATTTACGTGGGTTATGACCTCTTCCAACTGGTTTACCGATATTTCCTGCGGTACATATGCGGCGTTCAACACCTTCAGCAGTGCGTTGCGGTGTGCTTCAGAACACAGTAACAAATTCAGGATGGAAATCTTTGAGGGTGTTTGATGGAGGTGATCCACGATCTTGTAATCACTCTTTTTAATCAACCTCATAAATTCCTCGGCGTCTTTAACAAGTAAGTCTTTTTCTACCCCACGCGGGATCTCTTCGACGACTTTACTCTTCCCTTTATCAGTTGCATCAGCTCTGTCCGCTTTATCCGTTACGACCTCAGGTGGTGCAAACACTCTTCCGCTGCGAGTGATTCCGCTAACGCCCACTAGGTTCTCCACAGACGACCCAAACAGTTCTACTTCCAACTTCTGTCCGTTGCAGTAGACCTCTGCCCCATAGTGCCACGAGACAGCGTTGGTGCTTTCGAACGGTATCGGCCTAGCTTTGGTGATGGTAATCGTAGGCGGCCTGGGTGCGGAAATAGTTATCGTCTGGCGAGGGATGGTGATGGTGGCAACCTCATCATCTTGCTTCAGCATTACCTCACCTGATCCGCTTTCGGCCCTTCGGCTAAATTGCAGGATTCCTTCGGTCATCAGACTTTGAATCCCCTCTACCAACTGTTCACATCCATCAGGACTTGTCGCACAGCCCATACACAGCTCTCCACAACCTGGAAAGAAACCTCTTTTCATCAGCTTAGCTTTAACAAGCTAAGCGGTGTCTTCAGATCTTTGACGTCAGTCAACAAATCCAAACTCTCATCTTCAATAACGGCGTTTACCCCACCTCCCCTATGATTCGGCATAGGGTTCTTCGTGACGTTTGGCACATTATCTGAGAAGTTGATGATCTTAGCGTCCACCATGTCCTGCACCTTATGCTTGAAGGCTTTGCAGTTTTCTATTGTGTGGCCTGGTGCCCCTGAGTGAAACTCACAAGTTGCATTCGCGTCATAACCCGACGGAGGTGTCCCTGTCAAGGGAGCCAGGGTCCTTTTCTGGATCACTTGTAGCTGGAGCAGAGTCTACAATAGTTGAGCGTATGACATGGGCGGTGTCTCGAGGTGACGGCTCGACAGAGGTGCCCTGTTCTGATACTTTCTATACCCTTGTTGATTCGGTTGCTGTTGTTGTTGTGGCTGTTGGACTGCCGGGATAGTTATGCTGGCCACCTGTTGGTGAGAGCCTTTACCCTTCCTTCGAGCGTTTGATACGGCGCTCGTTTCTCCTTCCCGTCTTTTGCCACTATAAGGTTTCTTGCCTCCTCCAGCTGAGGATGAATCACCTTGAATTTTCCCCAGTTTGATCCCATTTTTAATGTGCTCGCCCGTGATAATGAGATCTGAGAAGGTTCCAGACATACCGCTGACCAATTTCTCATAATAAACCCCTGGGAGGGTGGCTACGAACATTTGCACAAGCTCACGTTCAACCATCGGCGGCTGAACCCTGGCTGCCAATTCACGCCACCGCTAGGCGTATTCCTTGAACCCCTCGTTGTTCCTTTGCGACAGATTCTGCAGTTGGACTCGGTTCGGAGCCAAGTCACTGCTATATTGGTATTGGTGCACGAATGCTTCAGCAAGTTCCTTCCACGTGCGCACACTGGTAGGTTCCAGACTCATGTACCATTCGAGGGAGGGTCCGGACAGACTGTCCTGAAAGAAGTGCATCAGCAACTTCTCGTCCTCAGAATGAGCGGACATTTTCCTGTAATATGATCTCAGGTGGACGCGAGGGCAAGTGGTGCCCTTGTACTTTTCAAAGTCAGAGGTACCTTGAACTTGGGAGGCACCTTGAAATCAGCAATCAGTCCCAACTTGGACATATCAACACCCAAAGTGTTCTGGCTCTCGATACTCCTCATCTTGTCCTCGAGTGCCTTGAACCTAAGTTGTGCTTCAGCAGTCAGCTCCCCTTCAGCACCTCTTTGAGAGAACACATTGTCTTGACGGTCTTCTAACCACGGCTGAGGCCCGAACAGATTTCCAACACCCGCATTGCCGTTGCCAAGCCCAACATTGACATTAGCTTCGAAATTCCCATTACCGACGCCAGTCGTATTGCCGTTGAGTCCCATATTAGCTATCACATTGTCGTTGGCATTGTCGTTCCCCCCAATCACGGGGACGCCATTCTGAGGAATTTCAACAGGTGGAGGGGTAGGCACGACCCCACCATGGAGTACGCCATTGCTATCAACCCTTGAAATCAGAGGCTGAACCAAGGTTCTGAGCTAATCCTGGCCGTTGGCGACCGCTTGCATGAGCTCCATGAAGTGGTCCATTCTTTCGCGGAGTTCTTAAACATCAGTTTGCACTTGCTCCATGATTCTGGTTTGATTTGCTCTGGTCGGATAGCGGTGGATGGGTCTCTGATCAATCCTGGAACAACCTAAAACAACCTGAAAACACAAAAGGGTTAGAAAAAACGACAAAGTGCTCGTTATGCAAATGCTTCATGCAAATGCAAATGTGTGTCTGTGCATTAGGGAGGTATCCCTCGATCCTAGTGCCTGAGTGCCAGTGCTGATAATAAGAAGTCTGAGTCCAGTCATGGAAATAACATCTCATATATATGAAGAAAGCCCATCAAGGCAGTACACAACGTCGATGAGTACAAGATGAATCAATAGCATGACCTCAACCAACAAGCCTGGTGATGGTCAGCATACAACAACGATCACAACAAAAGGAATACAAATAGTCAAGCACGGCCACGGGCGTGAAACTCTTCTAACAACCCCTTCGTTTCTAGATGACCAGGCCGAGTGAGCAACCCTTCGACGAGTAACTCCCTCTGCATAATAGTGTACTGAAGACCTTCGACCGAATCTTCCCATGCTCCTTTGCCGAAACAATCTTCTAACTTCCGCTTCTTGGACTCAAACGTCAGTTTGCGCTCCCTCAGGTTAGCAAGAGCCCTGTTGAGCTAGCCTTCGGCGGCATATCTGCGAGCGGTTTCTTCATCAAACCTCTCCTCACTAGCCTTCACCTGGGCTTTCAACTTGGAGATCTGTTGCATCAGCTTATCCTCCCGCTCTTTCCTGTTGGCTAGGGAGGCCTTCTAATGTTGGTTAAACTTGGATATCCTCCGATACGCTTCGTCTAAGTGCTGCTTCTTCGTGGCCAGCACATCGTTGACAGCTTTGAAGTCTCGACCCATGCGCTCGCGCTCAGCTATCTGCTTAGTCAAGTCTGTCCCCAGCTGGTTCACCAGCTCGGTCTGCCTCTTGAAGGAATGAACGGCTTCGCTTCTCTCGCTTCTGAGCTGAGCCAATTCTTTCTCCAGTTCTTCATTTGCCCTCTTCAATTCATCCCGCTCAGCTAGCACCTGATTATGCTGCTGGATAGGCACGGTGGTAGGCTCTTCAATCACTGGAGGGCTTTCCGGCTTGGCAGGTGGGGACGGCATCCCTATAGCATCTACTCTGGCTCTGATCCATGTCACATACGGAGCGTAGGCTTGACTATTGCTTTTCCCCAACAATGGTTTTCCCCTCTTACTAATACCATTCCAAGCGCGTTGAAGCTTAGATAACGTATCCCCCTCTAGAAGACCAGTGAGGTACAGAGATTCCTGCACCTCTTCATCCTTCGGTGGAGTTCTCAAAGCATAAGCAAACTGTCGGACCAGCAAAGACGGATTATAGTTTATACAGCCCTTCCTGCCTATCAAAGGCACGTTCGGAAACCCGCTGCAGCTACAGATAATCTCGGTACCCAACCTATTTCTGTCAAACCAGTCAATATCCTCCACTGATAGACTCATCAAATGCTCGGACCACTTAGCTGTGGCTGCAGACGAAGCAAAGGGACCCCTCTTGGGTAGATGACTATCAAGCCATCTATAAAGCAGGGGCACACAGCACGAGACATTCTTGCCCCTTCTGTTCTCGTTTTTGTAGTGGATGGAATGGTAGACATCTCCTATCAAGGTAGGGACTGGATTCCATGATGCAAAGATGTGGAAGTCGTCGAAGTCCACAAAGTCGGGCATATTGGGGAACAGAATGATGCCATATATGCACAGAGCGAGAATGGCATTGAACACGACTCAACATCCGTCTTTGGCGCACTGCTGAGCCTTTCCCACTAAGAACTGCAAAGAGAAACCGGGAACCTTGTTCCAACTAGACAAGACCAACTCGGAGGCATCCAGATGAAGTGACGGAGCTAGACTAGCCAGATTAGGCTCAGCATCCATATGGACAAAGGGCATCTGACTCTTGATAGGCACACCTAACAAATCAACATACTCCTCTAGCGTGGGTGCGAGAACAAAATCCTGGAAAGTAAAGCATCTCAACGGAGGATCGTAGAACTGCAGCAGGGCGTGCAACCCATTCAACTCAAACACAGAGGGTTTACGAACCAAAGTGAGCAATTTACCGTAAGACTTTCTGAATTCATCTCTCACAGAATCATCTGCTAAAGCAATCAAACCAGTCAGCTGAACAACATCAGGAGCAGGGAGCTTGTAAGCCACAGTCTTCCTCAGAGAACCCATAACAATACAATAGGAGGCAAGAAATCCTGGATCGGGGGAAACGGTACCTGCAATACAGACACACGTTAATGAAATGCAAATGAGTATGCAAAGCAATGCAAAATGCAATCATGCAGCAGGAGATCAAGGCAACTGCGCTGTGGATATTCTGTATCAACAGGACCATAATCCTGCTCTATCAAGAACAACCACTATATCCGATAAGAAGAAAACCCCGGTATCGGACCACAAATCTGCTCTGTCAAGAACAAACATCTGATAATAAGGACCTCTGATACAGGACCGAAACTCTGCTCTGTCAAGAACAAACATCTGATAATAAGGACCTCTGATACAGGACCAAAACTCTACTCTGTCAAGAACAAACATCTGATAATAAGGACCTCTGATACAGGACCAAAACTCTGCTCTATCAAGAACAAACATCTATCTGCTGATGAGATCCTCTGATCCCAACCATAAACCTGCTCTGTCAAGAACAAATACATCCGATGATGAGAATCTCCGGTACCAACGAAACTGATTCACTATCAAGAAAACCAGGTAGTCTGAAGGTCAAAGTTTCCTGCAACAAACCCAACCCTGCTCACAGGTATGGACCTAAACTGACTCAAAGTCGGCATCCTATGCGGTCATCAGCGTCACAGACATTCAAGAGGGGTGATACGATACCCAGAAGGTGTGGCATCACCAGCCCATGAAGCGACCTCACTCGGCTGAATCCCAAATGATCGGTCCCCAGAGTCGACAATCCTCCAAACCAACAACCCCCTCAACCCAAAGGGTTGAAAAAGAAGTCAACCGGGAGAACCTCGTCTGAGCGTGGATTTCATGGGACACTAGTTCCTGCCAAGCAAGCATGCGCCCACTAATTTCCACAAATAATGCTATGTTCACTCAAGCCTGGGTTTGGCTTCTCACTCATCAGAATGCCCCTCCCACAACACCACAGATAATCATATCATACTGAAAATAAAGTGCGGGAAATAAAAATGTGATAAATAAACACAACCCAACAAGCAATCATACAAGCGCTAGGATTGACTCTCGCAGGGGACGTTGGATCCCCAAACTGACTCGCATAAGGGACGTTGGATCCCAAGAAACTATCAAGTCCCCAGCAGAGTCGCCAGCTGTCGCTTCCACGAAAATAAGGTGCCGGCAAAACAGAAGAGTCGCCACCTTTCGTTATTTATCCCTTAGAACGGGAAAGGAAAAGATCGGAAAAACCTGACGAAAAGGTATAGGACAAGGTCATCGCAACCGTTGTCTGGGTTCGGGAGTCGGTTACGCAAGGGGAAGGTATTAGCACCCCTCACGTCCATCGTACTCGATGGGATCCACGCTTGTTGTGTTTATCTGACGGGTTGGTTCTATCTATCTACCTATCAAGGCTGGCTTAAAAAGAAAAGAAAATGACTCGGCAAAGCGTCGCGCTTTATGCCTACGTATTCTCATCAGAGAATGAGAAATCAGAGTCAACGTAGTTCGACTAACTACGGGTTACGGGGAAGGTGGCTCGCCAATACATCAGTATTGTGCCTACGTATTTTCAACAGATATGAGAGATCAGAGCTTACGTAGTTCGGAATAATACGGATTACGGGGATTCAGATTCATCTGTTTTATCGAGTAGGGTTAAACAGCAGTTCCAGCAGTTAGGGACAAAGCCTGTTTGCGGTGGCGCTGAAGTTTAACGACACTCTTTTCTTCAGAAAAGCTTTCCTTTGAATTACAGGCCCACAGGGCAAAAAGGTTTGAAGTTTGTTTTCTGTCTTTTATGAAAGAAGTGTTTTTTATTGTGTTTGCAATTTCAATCGCACTAAAGACTATGACCTGAGAGTGAATGCGTCGCATGTCACCCAAAGGGTGCCATACTAAACATCCAGACTGTTGAAAAGAAGCTCTCCAACAATCCTTTCTCAGATAGCTTAAGGCTTGTAACGTACGAAAGAAATCATTCATGATTACTGTATCTTAAGCTGTTTTGAGATGAGAAGAGAACAGGCTCAACTAAAGGGAGACTATCAAGTCCTACTGTTGTCATGCCAAGGATTCATCCTATGGTTGAAGTTTGAAACAGGGAACTCCTAGAAGTTATCATGCATAGGTTTCAACCTAAAGTTCTATCATCACTTCCTTATCAAAGGAAGTGGGATTCCTAAGGGATCATGTCAATGATAAACAGAAACAGATAAAGCATCAGCTTAAACAGTAAACAGATATACAGTAAACGACTGTAAAATGCATGCAATGCAAGTGAGGGAGGAAATGTGTGGGGGGCATCAGCCTCCACAAGCTCATCTCAACCTCAAGCCAGATATGAATAACTGCAATCATACAGAGGAAATAACATGCTGTCAAGTAAAATAGAAGTAACTGCAATCATACAGAGGAAATGAAATGATATCAAGCAGACACAAACCACATAGGCAAGGGAGCTGGGCTCTACCGAATACCCGCAAGCAAAGCCATACAGTAAAATACAAGCAGAGGGAGCAACTCAACCTCTAGTGCAATCATGCTCCTAGCTTACATCAGTCTAGATATGGACTTATTCTAATGCATCAAGCAAGTCAAACAAGGCACATCAGTACAGAAAAGAAAACAGACAAGAAAAGAAAGCAGATCAACAGCTCCTACAACTAAACCAACCTGACAGCAGTCCAGTCATCAATCTTCAATCACCCTTCCAGGCTATCATCCTCAATAACAAGTATCAACTTGCTCCTCCAAGGTTTCAACCTATCAAACATAAGGATCAACTTGTTCTCTCTTCTCCAAGCTTCAGCTCTTCAGTCAATTCCACCTTCAGGCTTCACTCCTAACTACAAGTATCAACTTGATTCCTTCAGGCTCTCAATGCATCAATGTAAGTGTCAACTTATCCTTTATTCCTCAAGCCTTAGCTCTTCACTCAATCCCAATTGGATCTTCTTCACAAGTATCAACTTATTCTTCTTGCTTCAGCTCTCTTTGCTTTACCAGTATCAACTAGCTTTCCTCTTCATCTATATGCTTCAGCTTCTCAAGGTAATATTCAATCACATGGAAGTGTCAACTTCATCCTTGAATCTTCTTCAATCAAGGAACTCCATCCTCTAACAAGGGAGAAAGATGCATCTATCAAGAGCAAAGTTTGGATGGTTGGTAGCAGAGTGAAGACCAAAGGTCACCACTGAGCATCCTGTCATCAGAGAAAGGGACCCTCAAAGGTTCTACCAATTTGCAAAGATCCACACATCCTACCAAAGGAGGGATGAGACCTTTACAAAGGGACCTTGCATCATAGGGAAGAATGGAATTGATCAACATATTCCATGTTTATGAAGAAAGAGAACTATCTAGAAGCTCTGCCTACAAAACCCTAATCTTAACCTAATCCAAACACCACAAGAAGGGAAGATCTTCAAATCCAAGCCTCTTCAAGCCATCCAATGCATCTTAAACTTGCCTTCATCATCATCCAAGAACAAGCAAAGCAAAACCCTAATCTAAGGGAACTAAAGATGTTAATCTAGTTGAGTTAGTGCCTTAGAATCATCTGAAACTAGCACCTAAACTAAAATCCATCAAAAATAGTAAACTATATTATAAATTTCTACAAAAATTCCTAAGGGATCCTAATTCAATTAAGAATGCCTCATACAAAAACCAGGGACTAAATCATCTATTAAGTCCTAAAATTAGGTCCTAAATCCAAAGGTATCAACCATAAACCCTAAAAATGGAGCTTCTAAAGGTTTCAACCTAAACTACCACCTATGTTCATCACAAAAATGTGAGAAAAATCTATGGGGAGCATGCATATCTATGCTAACTACACACAAAAAATCAAGATCAAAATCATCATCACATGATCACACAAAATTCCACAAACTCAAGTATCAAACATGACTATTTTAATATCAATTAAAATGTGAAAATTCCCATAAAATCAGAAAATGCGTGAAATAAAAAATTTTTTTCTCTAAAAAATACTACATTCTATCATGAATTCAAATAAAAAAGAATGGGGTTAATTGACTTATTTTCCATTTTTTATGATTTAATCATGAACCATGTATAAAATGAAAAATATAAAGAAAATCAAAAGAAAATAATAAATGCACGGTGCAGATAGTAATAGGAATCAGTTCGTTCTATGGATTGGGCCATCAGGGGGTGCAGGTATCAACCAATTCACTAAGCCCAGAATCAGCAACTAAATGAAACGATGCGTTTCATTAAAACTCAGATCCTTCACAAAATGAAACACATTCGTGGCCATTGGATCACTTCTCCAGTCAAAGGTCCACCCAAATCCAAGGGCTCTAAATTCATCTTCAACCTTTTGATTCTCTGAACCTCGCACGCAGCTCCGGCCACCATCGGTGGTGCTCCGGTCATCGTCCCCAACCCTAACTCTCTCTAGGATCCTCCATTGCAAGTGGTCTATACATGAAACTTGTCCCAAATTTCCTCACGAATTCATTCATGCCCTTTATTTTCTATGAAACCTCAAGATTCGCAATAACCAATTCTCAACCGAAAATGGCAACATCCCTAATTGGTCACTAATTCTCAAATTAACTATCTGAAAACCTTCCTACACCGTTCTACAATGCATCTAACATCCTAATTCGTATTGATTCTACCTAAAACAAGCCAGAGATCAAAGGTTACCAACCTGAAAATTTCGCGTGCACAGAAGTAGCAAGACCTCAAATCAAGCCCTCAAATGCTCCAGACTCCTTCAGTGAATCACTTCCAAGCTTTTGGATGCAATAGAATTGATTGAAATGGCTTCAACTCTTGGATTCGAACCTGAGTTGCAGGTGGAGAAATCTGAGCTCAAGAACACCAATCAGCCACGAATTCCGTTTGATTATGATCTGGAATCATTCCCTAGCATCCATGGAAGAGATTGCAATCAAGAAAATGGATGGAAAGTGAGTGAAATGATGTAACCGAATTCAGTTGCAAGCCATGAAATCTCAATCTCAATCTCTGCTCTCTCCTTCAATTATCACCAACCCTTCATCTGAACCTCTTCTACTCAATATATAGAACATGTGTGGATGATCTAGAACCCTCTAGATCCTTCTAATGAGAAATCCAATCTCTCATGACATGAGAAGTTCACTTATATGCCATGGTGTGCACAACTCTGCAAACAGCTTGAAACCAATCTCAATTCCTTCCAATTTCTCCCCTCATGACATTTTGGAAGTGTTTGGCTTGCAAGGGATCTTGATCATGCCTTGAATTTGAGTTTTGCACATGTTACTTAAGATGTAAGTAACTACTTTTCAAAGCAAGTCCACAAATTAGACCTCAATTCAAAAATGTGGCTAAACCAATGTTCTTAAAATGCTTTTTAGAGTCAAAATTACCTATTACATGCCTTGGTTTGGATGTGTAGATCAAAAGTATCAATTTCCAACTTTGGTTCATTTAACTTATACCCTTATTTTAGGTCTTTTTGCCACTTTGAGCTATAAGCATTTCCAACATCTCATGACCTCTTGACTAGCCTTAAAACATCATTTTGAACAAGTTTTATGTTGAACATTTTCCCATTTGAAGCTTGGAAATAGGAGTTATGGCCTTATGGTTGAAATGACCTATAATCTCCAAATGACCAAAATGCCCTTGACTTGTCAAAGCCATAACTTGAGTTCTACAAATCCTACCAAGGACTTCTAGTACTCTCTAGAAATCTAAGAGAATAATGAACAACATTCATGTTTGCCAAAAGTTCATAGGAATCATCCTTCTAGGGCAAACGTTTCATGCAAGTTGGGTAACTTTCAAGCCCCCAAATTCACATACCTCAGATGACCTGTAACTTGTCAAAGTCATAACTTGAGTTCTACAAATCCTATCAATCACTTATAGCACTCAAATTAAAGCTAAGATCAAGCTCTACAACATTCATGTTGGGGGTAAGATGAGATGACAATCACATCTTGAGCTAAACTGCCTTGAAGATAGGGGTCAAACTAGGGGATTTTACACTGTCAAGCCTTAGAAACCCTAGCTTGAAACTTCTCAAACTCTTCAATCATGATGAGTTAACCTTGGAATCATCCTTATAGAATCTCAATTCATAAATCCATGATCACATGGCTCTTGGATTATGTCTCAACCTTGCCCAAATCATCAGTTGACCTAGGGTTGACCCAGTCAAACCCTAACTGCACCACTCATGGCTGAGTCTTCTTAATCTTGCACAATGACCTATCTAGGCCTCAAAGTGATCTTCAACACTTCTCATGAGCTCTCTCAAGAACTCAAGTCCATCTCCATGACCTCAGAATCATCTGATGGTTTCCCACAACTCTCAAGTTAGGAGACCTACACACTTGCATTCAATCCTCTCTCTGAGGCTCTTTTAACTTCTCTGACAAGGATATCAACCCTTGAGAATCTGAATAACCTTCTTAGCTAGCTTCATAGTCTTGTATAAATCTTTATTGGTAATCATACCTCTTGATCTCCTGCACACATGTCAATGAAATGCAAATGATAATGCTAATGTGAATGAAATGAAACACAAGCTAGGTAAAGAAATGCTGAGCAAATTTTGGGGTGCAACAGCATGGAACCTCAAAACCCATCATATGTAAGTTCTAAATGGAAACCCTAAGGCACATAAGGCAAGGCAGCTGGTCAGAAGAGTTGATTCACTCAAAAAATTCCACATGTTTTCCTTTCTTCGAGTTGGTCATTTCCTTGAGTATTTCTTTAAGCTTTGGCTCAAATCATCATCACTGAAGAACAAGGAAGGGTTTGGAAGCATTAAACAGAAGTTTGCATGCAATTTTAAGGGCCAACGGAGCAGCTCCATTTGGTAAGATTTCATAACTTGAAACTCCCATTTTAGGCACTCTCTTAGGGTCATTATTGATGCATCTGAAGCCATGCACCTTGTACGCAATGTTTGCATTACTTCCATGCTTGTTTGCTTCATTTCCAATTTGAACACTCAATTTTCGTGGCATGATTTCACCCACTTCCACGAGCCTTTTTGAAAAACTAACACCATATGTGAGTTCCTCGTGAAAAATCCTTTGAGAAAGTGTATTGGGTTGATATTTTTATGGTTGTTTTGACCCAGCTCCAGTGATGTCTTCCCGGAGAAGACGACTGGAGCCCTAGCTCCGGCGTCTGGTTTGGTTTCAGGTGATAGGTGACATGGCCTTTGACCCTGCATGCGTGGCCTTTGAAAATGAGTTGCCATCTGACTCATTTAAGTGGAACGCAGCGTTTCACTTGAGTTTTGGTTTCAGTTGGCATTTGGGCCTTGGTCTTTTACTCTTTACACCCCCCTCTTTTAGGCCCATGCACGTAAATACATTGTTTTCAGTTCAAACCCAATTTGCTGGCTGCACCTCCCTTGCTTGGTTTATTTCATTTTATTTCTTTTATTTACATTTTCAGTTTTAATTAATTTAAAATGGTTTTGCTTATCATAAAAATACCAAAAATTAGTTTATGATATTTCAAGGTGTTGATTTAATTTTCAAGATTTTTATTTTACTTTTCCATTTATTTTAATATTTTTAATGCAATTTATGATTAAATGTGTATTTTGGTTTATACCCTAATTTGAAATTGATCATTTGCCTTTATTATAAATCCCCTAGGACCAAAATTTCTCTCCCACTTAGGTGATGGATTGAGCTTTTTTTTAGGGTTGATTTGAGGTGTTCTTGATTATTTTTCAATTGTTTTCCTTTGACTCTTCGTTGACCCTCGATGAACACTCGATGAAGTGGAACACCTTGCCTTCTTGGATTTAATTGGTGGTGCTTTGAGTGAGCTCTTGTCTTGAGATTTTACTTTCTGTTTTATGATTGATCAACCTCACTTTGAGTATTTTATTTGGCATTTATTAGGTTTGTCTTCTATTTTTAATGGATTTTGCAAGTTCAAGTTGATTTCATCATGTATGCACACCTAGTCTTGACCTAATCTTTGGGATATGATCATGAGTGATCCCTTGAGCATCTCTTAAGCTTTATTAGCTCTTCTTAACATGCTTGAGATGTTGTTTTTCTTGCTTAGAGGTCAATTGTGTGTGTAACTTGTGCCACAAGTTACCTTTTGATCATGTCTCTCCACTTGTTTGAAGTATGAGATTGTGTTTGAACTTTGGTTCTTCATTTGAACATGATCCTTCTTGTGCTTGCTTTTCATTTTGACTTTGAATTTGGATCATTCCATTTGTGATTCATTTCTGCCCTATTGATTTAGACACTTGTTCATGATGATTTGGTGTTATTGAATACACTTTGAGTTTGTCATGAACATTGTTATTTCTTTTTCTTGCTTGCTTACTTTGTTTTGCTTGATCTTGAAGTAATTGTTGGTTGAGTTGCTTATGTGTTGGTGGCTTCCCCACACTCTTTCCTCCCTCACTTCTTGGTTTGTGCTTCTTAGGATATCACCTTTCTCCTTTGATGATTGATGGTAATTGGTTGTAGGAGTTTACTTCTCCCATTTCATCTCATCCTTCTTGACTTGTTTAAGTCATGTATTGTGTTTGAGTCTCCTTTGTCTTTGAGTCTTATTGCATTGTTGCATATTTGCATTTGTGTTTGCATCTCATCTTGCATTGACTTATTTAGGTTCTCTCATCTCTTTTCACCTGTGATTGAATTTCCATGTGATTACTTGTGCTCTTTTGCCATGATCCCTTAGGATTCCTAGTCCCTCTGTTTAAGATGGGAGTAGAAGAGACATTATCCTTTCAATCCTTTGCATGATAACATTAGGTAGTTCCCTTTTCAATCCTAACTTTAGGATCACATTGCATGATAACATTAGGGTTGATCAGTTCCCTTTAGAGTCTTGTGTCTTCTCTTCTCACCTCAGAATCTCTTAAGACACTTAATAAAGGATAACGATTGTTGTATGCTACGATAAGTACATAAGGAATGATGAGTGGGGGGACTCCTCTCACATTATCTAGAGTGTTTAGCGTATGCCCTTTGGGAGATATGCGATGCATTCTCTCTTATGTCATAGTCTTTAGTGCAACATGAGTTACAAACTAACTCAATTCACTTCTATTTCTAAAAGACACAAACAAAATTCAAAAATTTTTTCATCCTTCGGGATTGTTTTCAAACCTCATTTTTAGAGAGAGTATGTTGCTTTTCCGTTTTACCGCAAACAGGCATCGTCCCTAACTGCTAGAATGGAAACTTAACATTACTTATAAAAGACACCAACTAGTGATTCTTGTTTGGCATGAACTACGTTTGCTCTGATTTCTCTCATACCAGATGAGGATACGTAGGCACAAGACGGCGATGTCTTTGGCGAGCAACCTTCCCCACATCACCTGTAGTTTTCTGAACTACGTTGACTCTGACTTTCCCATTGCATGAGGGAATACGGAGGCATAGGTCGGCGATGTCCTATCGAGTCTATTTTTTTCGTTCACCCACATTTAGCAGTAGCATTAGATAATTTTTCATCCATAGATTCGACATCAAGCGTGGATCCCGTTGAATACAACAGACGTGAGGGGTGCTCATACCTTCCCCTTGTGTAACCGACTCCCGAACCCAAAATTTGGTTGCGATGACCTTGTCTTTTCCCTTTTCGTCAAGTTTTCTTCGACCGTTTCCTTTCCCTCTCTTTGGAATATATAACGTCCTGTGGCGAATCTTCTGTCTAGTTTGTCGGCCCCTTTTTCGCAGTATGCGACAAATGTCAAGCATGATGTCCTGACATCTGTGAACAAAACATTAAGTGTGAATGTGTTTGTTTTTCTGTTTCTTTTAGTGCAACTCTTTGCGCTGTTGTGATCTGTCCTTTATGGTTTAAATCTGCATGGATTTAGTTCTTACTCAAAAGCGTTTTTGATGCATATGTCATGGAACATTTATGGATTCAAGTGGAGCTATTTTCTGAAGAAAATCTTGAAGATCTGAAGAGTGATTTGATTGGATCAAATCAAACCTGTTTCATTGATGCTATTTATTTAGATTGATTTCTTCACAATCAGATGTTATTTTGCCAAAGCCCAAGCCCATCCAAGTGTTTCTATTTAAAGGTTTCGCAACCCTAGTTTACAATTCAGAGAAGCTAGGTTTAATATTGTGCATTGCGTAAGGATTAGTGATGTCTTGCAATCGTGTGTTTGTGTTAGTTTGTGAGCCATTCACTCATTCTGTAATGTGTGAATTGGACTAAGTTTTGCATTGTAAGTTGTTCACTCAAATCTTGTAAGCAAGAGTGTATTGTACTTGATTGAAGCTTTTAAGCAAGATCAAGATTTATCTTTGAAGAGTGTCTTCTAAAGTTTTATTAACCTATTGTTATCACTGTTGTGATTGAGGGGGAGTGAGTAGGTATCTCATATCTAGGAGTGTCCTAGATAGAAATTACAAGGGTAGAGATTAGGCGCGAAGATGGTACACTAGTGAGAGTCTACTGTGTATCTTCAAGCTAATTCTATTTAGTGGTTTTCCTTCCTGTCTTGGTAGCCCCCAGATGTAGGTGTGTTTGCACCGAACTGGGTTAACAAATACTTGTGTAATTTTTACTTTTTGTCTTTGTTCTTATTTGTGATATGACAGATATTAGTGTCGTACCATCACCTTCGACATCTTATATCTGATACCAAAATTTCAATTGATATGAGAGCAGGCATCCTGCTTTGGTTCTGGGTGAGATCTAGGGATGATATTTTCTAGTACTATGGACAAAGAAGGAGGTTTTGTGAACAGACAACCTGTTCTGGACGGGAGTAATTATGACTGTTGGAAACCACGTACGTTGCCTTCTTAAAATCATTGGAGAGTAAGGCATGGAAAGCTGTTATAAAAGGATGGGAACATCCTGTGATTATTGATAAAGATGGAAAAGCTACATCTGACTTGAAGCCTGAGGAAGAATGGACAAAGGAAGAAGATGAACTGGCTTTTGGTAACTCCAAAGCCTTGAATGCCATGTTCAATGGAATTGATAGGAACATATTCAGATTGGTGAACAAGTCTGAAGTGGCTAAAGATGCTTGGGAGATACTCAGGATACCCATGAAGGTACCTCCAAGGTAAAGATGTCTAGACTTCAACTATTGACTACAAAGTTTGAAAACCTAAGGATGAAAGATGATGAAAGCATACATGACTTTCGTATGAATATTATTGAAATAGCCAATGCTTCAAGTTCCCTAGGTGAAAAGATGACAGAAGAAAAACTGGTAAGAAAAATTCTCAGATCCCTTCCCAAGATATTTGACATGAAAGTAACTGCTATAGAGGAAGCACAAGACATTTGCAAGATGAGAGTTGATGAACTCATTAGATATCTTTTAACCTATGAAGTGGGAATAAGTGACATATCTAATAAGAAAAAGAGCATAGCCTTTATGTCAAATATTGAAAATAGAGAGGATGAATCAGATGAGGATACTAATGAAAGTTTATCCAATGTCATAGTGCTTCTTGGAAGACAGTTCAAAAAAGTGATGAAAAGAATGGATATGAAGTCAAGACCTAATGTCAAGAATATCTCTCATGACATCAGTAGGTCAAATGATGCAGGCAGAAGAAGCAGGACTGAAGAAAAACCCACAAATAGCAAAGGGATAAAGTGCCATGGATGTGAAGGTTTTGGTCACATTAGAGCTGAATGCCCAACCTATCTCAAGAAACAAAAGAAAAGTCTTGCTGTCTATTGGACTAATGAGGATTCTGATAGTGATCTAGAAGAAGAGTTTGCTAAACATGTAACTGCTTTGACTAGAAGATACTATTCTGATGAAGACTCCAGTGAAGATGAATTAACATTTGAAGAACTTGCAGCCTCCTACAAAGAGTTGTGCCTTAGAAGCGAAGAAGTATGCCATCAAGGTGAAAAGCAAAAGAAACTCATCATCAAACTGAAGGCTAAAAAAGAGGAACACCTTAAAACTATCACGGAGTTGAATGATGAAGTTGTTGAACATCTTAAAACTATCACTGGGTTGAATGATAAAGTTTCTCAGCTAAATTCCCAACTTGATCAAATGGGGAAGTCTGTTAGAATGATGAACAGTGGTACCAAAACCCTGGATAAGATTCTTCAATCAGGAAGAAGGATAGGAGACAAGACATGATTAGGATTTGATGAAGAAAAGAAACCATCTGCAGACAATAATCTTGCCTCACACCATAAGCCATCTGGATCCAAGCAAAAGATGTTCCATCCAATATCTTAACATCACGACAGAAGTCAACCAAGAAGATTCCAAAGATGGAGATGTCACTACTATGGTCGTTTTGGTCATATAAAGACCTTCTGCTTCAGACTGCATGGATATCTTAAACTTATGCCTCAAGCCAGACCTAATCTTCATTCCTCTAGGAAGCAATGGGTTCCCAAAGCTCCTGTTACAAAGCAATGGGTTCCTAAAACTGCTACTACTTGCTTGATAGCTCATATGTCCCTAAAAGTATCTACTAAGGAAGATTGGTACTTTGATAGTGGGTGCTCGAGACACATGACAGGGATTAAAAATATCTTAGTAGACATCAAACCTCACTCTACCAGCTATGTGACTTTTGGAGATGGAGCCAAATGTGAAATTTAGGGAGTTGGAAAATTAAACTGCTCAGGAGCTCCTGGTCTTGACAATGTGTTGTTAGTCAAAGGATTAACTGCTAACTTAATTAGCATCAGTCAACTGTATGATCAAGGTCTCAATGTCAACTTCACTAAACTTGAATGTTTTGTTACTAATGAAAAAGGAGAGTTGATCATGAAGGGAGACAGATCTAAGGATAATTGCTACCTATGGGCCTCTCAGGACTCCAAATGTGCTCTTGCCAAAGAAGATGAAGTGAAATTATGGCACCAGAAACTTGGTATTCTACATTTAAAAGGAATGAAGAAAATCATATATATGGAAGCTGTAAGAGGAATTCCTATGCTGAAGATTGAAGAAAGAAAAGTTTGTGGTGAATGCCAAACAGGAAAGCAAACAAGGATGTCACACCAGAATATCCAACATCTCACTACTTCTAAAGTATTTGAACTTCTTCACATGGAATTAATGGGACCTATGCAGGTGGAGAGTCTTGGTGGAAAGAAGTATGCTTATGTGGTGGTGGATGACTTTTCAAGATACACCTGGGTGAATTTTATAAGGGAAAAATCTGAAGTGTTTGATGTGTTTCAAGACCTTTATCAAAAGATTCAAAGAGAAAAGGAAAGCAAGGTTGTCAGAATCAAAAGTGATCATGGAAAGGAGTTTGAAAATCAAAAGTTTGTTGAATTATGTTCTTCTGAGGGAATTAGCCAGGAATTCTCCTCTCCCATTACCCCACAGCAAAATGGAGTTGTAGAAAGAAAGAATAGAACTATCCAAGAATCAGCTAGAGCAATGATCCATGGTAATAAGTTGCCTTACCATTTCTGGGCTGAAGCCATGAATACTTCCTGCTATATCCATCACAGAGTAACCTTGAGAACAGGAACCATAACCACTTTGTATGAAATATGGAAGGGAAGAAAGCCTACTGTCAAATACTTTCATGTGTTTGGAAGCAAATGCTACATACTTGCAGATCGTGACCAAAGGAAGCAAATGCTACATACTTGCAGATCGTGACCAAAGAAGAAAGATGGATCCTAAGAGTGATGAAGGTATATTCTTGGGCTACTCTACTAACAGCAGGGCATATAGAGTGTTTAAATCCATAACTAAGACAATGATGGAGTCTATCAATGTTGTTATAGATGATGTGCATAAGGAGATTGATGTCCTAGAAGATGTTGGAACATCATTTGATATCTCAGTTGAGTCTGAAAACAGAGACAATGATCCCAATCCTACCACCACTAAATCTGAACTTGTTGACAAAGGACCATCTATCAAAATTCCGAAAGACCATCCTATGGATCTCATCATAGGTGATCTAAATAAAGGGGTAACCACTAGATCCAGAGAAGGTATTTAAAGTTCTTGTTTGGTGTCCAAGATTGAGCCTAAAAATATCAAGGAAGCTTTAACTGTTGAATTCTGGATAAATGCCATGCAAGAGGAGTTAGGTGAATTCAAGAGAAATGAAGTTTGGGGCCTTGTACCATGGCCTGAAGGAACAAATGTGATTGGAACCAAATGGGTTTACAAGAATAAGTCTGATGAAAAGGGAGTGGTCACTATGAACAAAGCCAGACTTGTTGCTCAAGGATACACTCAGATTGAAGGGGTTGACTTTGATGAAACTTTTGCTCCTGTAGCTCACCTTGAATCTATCAGACTTCTTCTGGGAGTTTCCTGCATTCTGAAAATCAAGTTGCTTCAAATGAATGTTAAAAGTGCCTTTTTAAATGGTTATCTGAATGAAGAAGTTTATGTGGAACAATCTAAGGGTTTTATTGATCCAACTTTTCCTAATCATGTGTTTAAGTTGAAAAAGGCTTTGTATGGTCTGAAGCAAGCTCCTAGAGCATGGTATGAAAGACTAACAGAGTTTCTTATCAATAATGGATACAGAAAAGGTAGTATAGATAAAACTTTGTTTATCAAGGAAAAAAGGGGAAAACTCATGATTGCTCAAATATATGTTAATGATATTGTCTTTGGTGGGATGTCAGATGAGATGGTTCAACATTTTGTGCAGTAAATGCAGTCTGAATTTGAAATGAGCCTTGTTGGGGAATTAAATTATTTTCTTGGATTGCAAGTCAAACAGATGGAAGAATCTATATTCCTATCTCAGAGTAAGTATGCCAAGAATATAGTTAAAAAGTTTGGAATGGAAAATGCCAGCCACAAAAGAACACCTGCGCCTACCCATCTAAAGTTGTCAAAAGATGAAAAAGGGGTTAATGTGGATCAAAGTCTTTACAGAAGCATGATAGGAAGCCTGCTATATCTTAAAGCAAGCAAGTCTGCCATTGTTTTTGATGTGGGTGTTTGTGCCATATATCAAGCTGAACCAAGATAAGTCATATTAATCAAGTCAAGAGAATTCTGAAATATATTAATGGGACAAGTGAATACAGAATGTTGTACACTCATGATCTGGTTGTGTGCTATCTGGCTATTGTGATGTTGATTGGGCTGGAAGTACTGATGACAGAAAGAGCACATCAGGAGGCTGCTTCTTTTTGGGAAACAACCTCATATCGTGGTTTTAGCAAGAAACAAAACTGTATCTCTCTATCTACTGCCGAAGCTGAATATATATCTGCTGGGAGCAGTTGCTCTCAACTTGTGTGAGATGAAGAAAATGCTTACTGAGTATAATGTCACACAAGATGTCATAACATTATACTGTGATAACCTGAGTGCTATCAACATTTCCAAGAAACCTATTCAACATAGCAGAAACTAAGCATGTTGACAATCACCATCATTTTATAAGGGAGCTTGTTGAAAATAAAATCATTACCCTAAAGCGTGTTACTACAGAAAAGCAGCTGGCTGATATTTTCACTAAAGCTTTGGATACCAATTAGTTTGAAATTTTGAGAGGAAAAATTAGGGATTTGCATTTATGAAGATTTATAGCAATTATTGCTGAGTGGGATTACCACTCATAAAGGCGGTATTTTCCAAAAATAGAGATTTCCCAACATCACCCTTTATTGCATAACACACTCAAGGATACTACCACACGCTATCCCAATCATCTCCTTCCCTCCAACTACCTTTTCAACTCCCATACTCTCACAAATTTTTTGTGTGCTTCCCATTCTCTGCTTGATTCTTCTTTTGAAACCTATCTTCCCTCTCTCAAAAACCACACAATGTCTCCTAAACATGTTGAAACCTCTTCAAAATCTTCAAAGTCTGAATCTGAACCTAAGGCCCGTCCCATAAACATTTCCTTTGAAGAAGTCCTTGACGTTACTCCTCTCTCCATGGTTCCCAATCACGACAATGAAGCTCCCAGAACCACTCCAACTCATGCAAGCAAATCTCAACAGACATCCAAAGGTAAACCCTCTAACACCTTTGCTGATTATACTACTAGAATGAAGAATAAAGAAGGCAAAGCCTATATTGATAAATCCATTAGGGAACTAGTAACTAAGGTCTTATATGGTGGACACAATGTACCTGGAATTTCCTCTCCTCTTTCTCGCATGGATCCCACTCCAAGTTCTGCAGCTGACCTAGGTGAAGAAGGGAAAGATGCTGAAAAATCCCCTTCTGATATAAACCCTAATACTGAGAATCTGCACAAGCTTGTTAGCTCTATGCTCCATGATGAAAGAGAAGATGATGATGCTAATAAGAATGATGGTATGGAAGACACAACAAACTATTCTGATCAAAACAAGGAGAAGGTAAACATCTTTGAAAATGTGGTGGATGTTGAGGATGTACCTTCTGATGATGAGCTAATCAAGAATGTCTCCCCTGGTATTGCTAGAAAATTGAAGTCTAGAAAAGGAAAAGTTGTGCTTGAGGAATCCCCTTCCAAAAGTCAAAAGAAGAAGAATCCTGTTGGTCCTCCAAAAGCTTGGAGTAAGGTTACTCCTGCTTCTAAGAAGAGAAAAGTTTAGGTTAGAAACTACTGATTCAGATGATGATGTTGAGGAGGATGTCCGGACATCACCCCTACAAAAAGATCTATTGCCAAAAAGACCACAAGGTCTGTGCCTGCTACCCCTCTTGATAATGTATCATTCCACTCTATTAACAACGTGTCAAAGTGGAAATTTGTGTATCAACGAAGGATTGCTCTGGAAAGGGAGTTAGGAAAGGATGCGTTGGAGATCAAGGAGGTCATGTAACTGATTACTGATGTTGGATTGATCAAAACAGTTGCTGGGTTCTCTAAATGTTATGATGTGCTGGTGAAGGAATTTATTGTGAACATCCCTACCACCATTACTGACAGGAAAAGCAATGATTTTATGAAGGTTTTTGTTAGAGGGAGGTGTTTTGAATTCTCTTCAATGGTGATTAACAGATTCTTAGGAAGGAATGATGAAGGTGAAGGTGAAATGAAAGCTTCTGACAATCAAGTGTGCAGGATCATAACTGCAAATCAACTCAATGCCTAGCCATCTAGAGGTAAGGCTTTATGCTGGGGCAACTTAGTGTTAAGTATGCCATCCATCATAGGATTGGTGCTACAAATTTGGGTGCCTACTAATCATACCTCAACCATTGTTGTTGGATTGGGTAGATTTTTTTTATGCTGTGGGGACTAAGATTGAGTTTAACTTTGGAAAATATATTTTTGATCAAATTATAAAACATGCAACCAAAGTGTTGTGAAACGGCCTATTGCATTTCCATCTCTTATCTGTGAAATCATCCTAAGTCAACACCCTAGAATTCTTACTACCAATGATGTGGCATGCAAGAGAGAACCTATTATGTCTCTTCCATTACAAGTTATTTGCTGGAAGACATGTCCCAGACATTGTCTTACCTTCTGTTGAGAAGGCATCTACCTCAAGGGCTGGGATTAATTCTGAATTGAAGGATACTTGTCGGAGTTAGGTGAAATGATTAATGTGGCTACTAATAGGAAGATCAAATTGGAGGATTTGATTCAATGTTTGGAAAATAAAGATAATGTAATGAATGATGATCAAGAAGATGAAGGTGAGGAAGCGTCTGAGGAGGAGACTGATGGTGATAATTTTGTGCCTACTGATGCTGATAAAGCTGAAAGAACTGGTTCTGAGGATGAAGATTAATCATGTTTGATTTGCTCTTTGTTTTTTTGGTTGGTTGCTTTGGTTTGTCTGTTGCTGCAAGAACTTACTTTTTTATTTGCACTTAAGGTGTTGATGGTTTGTACTTTAATTGGGTCTTTGTACCCTTAACTTATCTTGGCTTTGATAATGTGAATCTATATTACTTTATTTCCCTTAGCTTATGTTCTCAGGCGGAGAAGTTTGGTGTGTGTGAAGTTGTTGGTTTGAGTGAAGTTGGTATTTTGATGATCCTGTTGGATGTTGTTTTTTTGTTGTTTGGGCTGTTATGAGTAAATTTGAGATTTAGCAGGTTGCTAAATGTTGAAGTGTTTGGGGTGTTTTGTGTCTTGAAGAGTTGTTGGTTATTGTGTTAATGGGGGAGTTTGTATTTACTCGTGTTTTGAAGTTTTTTTCTGTTGTGCTCTCTGTTTTAGGAGCTCTTGTGATCTGTTGTATGTTTTAGCCAAAATTTTCCAAAGGGGGAGTTTGTTAGTTCCTGACTGGCAGGCATTTTGGTAAAACTTGGTGAAATCACAAGATGTCCTACATGATGTCTTGACATGTGTTATTAAGATCCTGCAGGTAGCTATGTTTGTTGTTGCATGATTTAGTTCATGATGTTAAGCATGATGTCCTGACATCTGTGAACAAAACATTTTGTGTGAATGTGTTTGTTTGTCTGTTTCTTTTAGTGCAACTCTTTGTGCTATTGTGATCTGTCCTTTATGGTTTAAATCTGCTTGGATTTAGTTCTTATTAAAAATCATTTTTGATGCATATGTCGTGGAACATTTATGGATTCAAGTGGAGCTATTTTATGAAGAAAATCTTGAAGATCTGAAGAGTGATTTGATTGGAGTTGATTGGATCAAATCAAATTTGTTTCATTGATGCTATTTATTTAGATTGATTTCTTCACAATCAGATGTTATTTTTGCCAAAGCCCAAGCCCGTCCAAGTGTTTCTATTTAAAGGATTCGCAACCCTAGTTTAAAGTTCAGAGAAGCTAGGTTTAATATTGTGCATTGCGTAAGGATTAGTGTTGTCCAGCAATTGTGTGTTTGTGTTAGTTTGTGAGCCATTCACTCATTCTCTAATGTGTGAATTGAACTAAGTTTTGCATTGTAATTTGTTCACCTCAAAGCTTGTTAGCAAGAGTGTATTGTACTTGATTGAAGCTTTTAAGCAAGACCAATATTTGTCTTTGAATAGTGTCTTCTAAAGTGTAGATGCTTTTGATTGGCTGCATTTTGTGGCAAAACATTGATGGATGTATAAGTGTCATGACTGATGTTATGACATACATAATGATGATTCAGCATGGTAAGTTTAAATAGCTAAGAGTCACTTAAGTTGGATGTCATGACTGAATGTTATGACATTAAGCGTATGACATCAGGGCGCGCAAGTATTAGTTTTTGTTATTAGCTCAGGCTATACTTCAGGAAACATTTTAGGGAAGCCTAGTTATCTTAAGCGACATATCAGGCACTTCTAAGGATAACATGGAATGCCCTTGACTCAATTGGACGTGCGCAGCTTCATGAAGAGAGGTTTATCTTAGGTAAACCTAACTTATGTATGAAGGCCTAAGGACTACATGCTGCCTATATATACAGAAGGAGCAATCCTATTTGAGGAAAGTTCTTGACAGGGGTTTCAGATAACGTGTATTTGTGAGGTGAAGAATTATGTTCTTCACGTGTTTTTGTGTCTTAGGATTACTTGTAAACCAAGCAATTATCTGTTGTATGATTGCATTGGTCTAGAGTTCTTAAGCTCTATGTTAAGTGTGTCACTCTAAAGCTTTTAAGCAAGAGTGTTGTGCACTTGATCAAAGTTGTGAAGCAAGATCAAGGTGTGTTTGAAGTGTGACTTCATTGCCTTTTGTAACCTTGAATTAGTTAATATCACTGTTGTGATTGAGGGGGAGTGAGTAGGTAACTCTGGTCTAGTGTTAGGCTAAAGTGTCATTGGGTAGGTCTTAAGTGAAGAGTGCAAACTGGTTGTTGACTTTGAATTAATTCTACTAATAGTGAATTTCCCTCCCTGGCTTGGCAGCCCCCAGATGTAGGTGTGGTTTGCACTGAACTGGGTAAACAATTACTTGTGTTATTTACTATTTTCATTTACAGTTTGATATTAAGTTCAGTAGTATGTGTTACAGTGGATGTCATAACATCCGTGATAACATCCACTGTTGGGTACCTAGGATTTCAATTGGCATCAGAGCAGGCAGCCTGCCTGTTATTTTCTGGGTGAGATCTAGGGAAGAAAAATTCTAGTACTATGGACAAGGATATAGGATTCACAAATAGACCACCAATTCTGGATGGCTCAAATTATGACTATTGGAAACCTAGGATGATAGCCTTCTTGAAGTCTTTAGACAGCAAGGCATGGAGAACTGCAAACTCAGGATGGGAACATCCAATGAAGACTGACAAGGATGGGTTATATGTGTTAGTACCTGAGGAAGAATAGACCAAAGAGCAAGAGACCTTGGCTCTTGGGGAATTCTAAGGCTTTGAATGCCTTATTTAATGGTATAGACAAGAACATTTTCAGACTAGTGCATCATTGTGAACTGGCTAAAGAGGTTTGGGATACTCTCAAAACAACTCATGAGGGAACCTCTAAAGTCAAGATGTCAAGATTACAAATGCTGACCACTAAGTTTGAAAATATGAGAATGAAGGAGGATGAGACTATCATGAATTCTACATGAATATTCTTGAAATTGCCAACACCTCATGTTCCTTAGGAGAGAAGATGTCGGAAGAAAAGCTTGTGAGAAGACTCTAAGATCTTTGCTTAGGAGGTTTATCATGAAAGTCACTGCTATTGAAGAAGCCTAAGATATATGCAACATGAAAGTGGATGAACTCATTGGTTCACTCCAAACTTTTGAGATGGGAATGTGTGATCAGGTTGAGAAGAAGAACAAAAGCATAGCCCTTGTCTCAAATTCAGCAGAAGGACTCTGAGGAAGATAATAGTGAAAGTGAGGAGAATATGTCAGAAGCAATAGCCTTGCTTGGAAGACAATTCAACAAACTGATAAAAAGAATAGATCACAAGTCTAGGCCTAATGACAAGAACACTTCTTCTGACATCAGCAGAAGAGGAAGAAATGAAGAAAGGCCCAGCCAAGGCAAAGGAGTGCAGTGTCATGAATGTGAGGGATATGGACACATTAGAGAAGAATGTCCCAGAAGTGTAGCTTCATATAAGAAGCTATGCATCAGAAGTGCAGAAATATATCAGCAAGGAGAGCAACAGAAGAAAAGCATAAGAGAATTAGAGGCTGAAAAACTGGATCATCTGGCAACCATAGACTCTCTCAAAAGTGAGGTCAGCCTATTGGAATCTAAACTAGATCAGATGTCAAAATCTTTAAGGATGCTAAACACTGGGACTGACACTCTAGAAAAAATTCTACAGAGTGGTCATAAAGCAGAAAACAAGTCTAGTCTGGGATTTGTTAGTGAACAGAAACTCTGCTTGGGGTCCATGAAGCCAAAGATTGAGAATCAGAGGTCAAACAGGATGTCACGACCAATGTCACAACATCAGGGAAACATAAGAAAGAACTAGATCAAGAATAAATTCCAAGGGTATAGGTGTTACTACGGTGGAAGACTTGGACACATTAAACCTTTATGCTTTACGCTACATGGATTTCCTAGTCACCCTTATCAAGGCAAATCCAAACAAGGTATTCATACCAAGAAACAACATCAAGTTAGACCAAAAAGAGATGTTTAGGTCAAGAAACTACAATGGGTTGCCAAGGAGGTTGCTCTAGTAGCTCATACCTCTCTTAGGATGCCAACCAAAGAAGACTGGTATTTTGACAGTGGGCTGCTCTAGACACATGACTGGAATGGAGAATTTGTTGAGGATCATCAAACCTCATTCCTCAAGCCATGTAACCTTTGGTAATGGAGCTAGAGGAGAAGTCATAGGTGCTGGAAAACTAGATTGTCCTGGTGTTCCAAGACTGGAGAATGTCATGTTGGTTAAAGGACTGACTGTAAATCTTATCAATATCAGTAAGCTCTATAACCAAGGTTTCAATGTCAAATTTACTAAGGGTAAATGTGTTGTCACAAATGAAGAGAGTGAGGAAGTCATGAGAAGATCTAGAGCTAAGAATAACTGTTACGTATGGGAGCCCAGAAGTAACCTAAATGTCTTGATCAAGGAAGAAAAGGAGGATCAACTGTGGCTTAAAAGAGGTAAACATCTTCAAGGGATAACAAAGACCATATCCAAGGAAGTTGTGAAGAGAACTCCAAAGTTAATCCTAGATGCAAGACAAGATTGTGGTAAATATCATACTGGTAGACAAGCCACAAAAGGACATCCAAAGAATGGGCATCATATAAATCTAGATCTTTTATACTGGAACCTAATGGAGTCCATGAAAAGTGATCAACATAAAAGACGTAATGTCACTCAGGATGTCATGACATTATTCTGTGACACTCTT
>CAWUDS030005766.1:0-42791 GCA_963859935.3 Lathyrus sativus | reverse complement strand
AATGAAGAGAGAGTCCAAGGCTAAATGTATGATACAAGTTATTTGAAGTCACACATCACTTAGTTTTATAAAGGAATTAGGAGTCCAATGTTATATATAGGATTCAACTTCTTCATTCCAAGATGTACTAGTCAAAAACACTTTAAACTTGTATTTGACTTTTTATATATTTTCTCTTATACTCTTGGTTTTATAGTGTTGTGAGGGGTAGTTAAATATTTGCTCTGGAGAGTGTGTGGGTGTGTGTATTGGGGCCTTGGGATGGTTGAGGATAGTCTATGTGTTGTAACAATTTTCACATAGTGTTATTCTATGGTTGTCATTTGACTCCGGTCGTGATTTTTTCTCCAGTTTTAGAATTTCCACGTTAATCTCTTGTGTTATTATTGTGTTCCTCTTTTTTCCTATGTTGTTTTTTTTCTAACAAGTGGTATTAGAGCTTTTTGTTCGATCCAGGGATAAGTGTTCTTAGTATGTTTTGTGGTTGCAGTTTTGTCTGATCTTCAACATCAGAAAAGAAGGGTAGTGTTGTGAAAGAGTTGTTGATCTGCAGTCACAAATTCTGCTGTGCAGTTAGGGGCAGAAAAAATTGATGGAAGAATTTTTCTTTTACTTGTGGAAAGTTCAAGTCAAAGATGTGTTGATACAATCAAGATTACACAAGGTGCAAAATTATGTTGGTGGTTGGAGAGCTTCCTGCCAACAAGGAAGTTGTACCATAAAGTTTCAACCTGGTTTTCGACATGGGAAAATTCTTGAAGTGGTTTAACTTCAAGTGAAGTATACTCTTCTTTAGGTGGAGTATGATAGTTTTTGAAAACTATGATTGTCGATGAAGACAATGTGAAATTCTTGGAGTGGTGTTGCTTCAAGTGACTATACTCTTTACAGTGGAGTATGATTGTCGGTGAAGACAATGAAAACTTATGTATTATTTTCAATAAAGATGGAGATTGTTGGGGTTGGTTGAAAATATACATGTTAAAGAAGTCTCACATCGCTTAGTTTTGTGAGCAAAGAGAGAGTCTAAGGCTATATGTATGATACAAGTTATTTGAAGTCTCACGTCACTTGGTTTTGTGAAGAAAGTGAGAGCCCAATGCTATATACAGTTCAAGTTTTTCATTTCAAGATGTACCAATCAAAAGCACTTTAAGTTTGTATTTAACTTTTTTTTTTATATTTTCTCTTATACTTTGGGTTTTAGAGTGTTGTGAGGGATAGTTAAATATTTGCTTTGGAGAGTGTGAGTGTATAGGGGCCTTGGGTTGGTTGAGGGTAGTCTATGTGTTGTAACAATTTTCACACAATGTTATTCTTTGGTTGTCATTTGACAACAGTCATGATTTTTTTCTCCGGTTTTGGAGTTTTCACGTTAATATCTTGTGTTATTATTGGGTTCCTTTTTTTTCTCTATGCTTATTTTTTCCTAACAAATTTTGATGTTAGTTTCGTAAGACATGACTTTTGGTACCTTCGTGTAACACTTGTTGACAATGGTTAATTCTTCAATTCTGCTTATTTTGTGTTACAATTCTATATCAGTTTTGTTACAATAAGGTCGTAATTTGTACAACAGACAAAACTTGAAGGACCCGATTGTTACAATTTAAAAACAAATGTGACTTGTTTGTATCGAGAAAAATATAAAGGACGGCCTTGTTACAATAAAATAACTTAAAGAATACTGGGTATATTTTTGCCTTTAAAAATTGGTGCATATTTTCAATAAATGGTATTCCATGTATATGAAATTAATTGAGCTCGTGAGTACATGATTAATTGACCATTATATTTGCTATAACATACGTTGACATTTTATCTAATAAATGCATCCCTGCATAAGAAGTGTACAAATTGGTAGAATAATTGACAAATATAAATAAACGAATGCTCAAAGCGAACTACCTCAAACTCGAGGTCGGGGTGACACACCACTCCGACCAAGATAAATTACTACCTGATTTTAGCACTGCAATAAATCATTTCCAGGACAAAAGTTTAATCATCTCCAACCCATCAAAATTAACTAACGAACCACCATAAAAAGGATAGAGTTCTTACAAGTCCAAATAGTCCAACAAATAGTTAAACCAAAAATCGACCTGGAATCCACCTTTTGTCTAGATGTAACCGAAATCTCTAACGCTTGAATGTGATCGATAAGAGGCAACAACTCTGTCAACATAACAACCTAAAGCCAAGCATACATGTGAATCTACCAAACCTCCGAAACCGAGCATCCTCCGAAAAGATTATCTGAATCCTCATTTTCCCTACTACACAGAGGACAT
The DNA here is from genome assembly GCA_963859935.3 of Lathyrus sativus. Classification (NCBI taxonomy): domain Eukaryota; kingdom Viridiplantae; phylum Streptophyta; class Magnoliopsida; order Fabales; family Fabaceae; genus Lathyrus; species Lathyrus sativus. Next base: position 40,497 of record CAWUDS030005766.1, on the reverse strand, counting down.
GCCAAATTGTGGAGACTGCACAAAACTTCACGTTTCGCCATTCTAATGGAAAGACAATTCAAAAGCAATCTCCAACCAAAAATTAAAAATTTACTCATAACTTTTGTGATCCACAACTCTTTAAAGCCCCAAAATACCCCATCTAAAAATTTACTATATTATTATATTATTCATTTAACATTTGTGTTAAGTGTGTTTACATTATGAATGTATATATTCATGATGTTTGAAATATATATAATGATCATAATTGTTCATGATGTTTTGAAATGAGAGTGTTTTTAAAACAATACCATTTTCCTAGAGGAAAAAAGCTTTATTTTTTACACACACAAAAAAAGTGACTTAAGAAAAAAAAATAGCAATAGAATTAGTTTCAAGTAATACTATTTTTCATTAATTTTTACAAAATCAATCTAAATTATTTAAAAACTTAGTTCTAGTTCTATCTTATTGATCAAGATTGTGAGATTCTTTAATAATATCTTTGACACATGTGTCATAACACATTTAGAAGGGTGGAGCATAAATACGGCTTTCCACTTTGCTTGTTATAGCAATATAGATTCTAAAATTCTTTCTTGAAAGGATTATGCTTCACTTTCAAGATAAATTAACGTTTGCAACAACTCTTAGATTGATATTTTCTTATAAGTGCAAGCAAGCAAGTGTGTGAATATAAGTTTTCTAAAATACGAAATTCAAAATTAAAATAAGTCTATGATAAATTATAAGTAGGATTTTGACTTTAATTTTTTTTTTATGAAAGTAAACTCGAATTTTGCAAGAATAATTTAACTCATTATTTCCCTTTAAGTGCAAGTCAATAGAGGACTAATAATAATTAAAAAGTCCCGTGAAATACACAAGAGGCTGATCCCACACACGCCGTCGGTATTGCTCAAAAAGTAAGGGACATTGAACAATGGACCTAGTTGAATAAAAAATAATGAGTAAAGGGACATTATCTAGATGTTAATTTCTAAGTCAAATTTAAATGATGGAAAACAATCAAATATGTTTTTCTTTTTTCTTCACTAATTAATAATATTTATGACACACTATTATTTGTTCCAACTTTCTTAATTCCGTTGTGGATTTGTGTCAAGTAAAAATTAGAGTTCTTTTTTTTGAAGTTAATGATCTTTAAAAAAATTGTTGATCCTCTTTTAGTTATAGTTGTCTTAACTTATTTCAGCCTTAATATATCTTATCGTAATGTCATATTTTTATAATGCGTCTCTTGTTCATATATGTTAGATGACTCGAACTTGAGCAACTTCTTGCCTTAAAGTTGATTTGACCTCATAATATAATATTTTTTATCTAAATGGAGAGTGTGTATTGGTTATGTTAGATAACACCTCCCACCCACGTGATTATTATCAACTTTCATAGATTTATTCCCCTCAATATATATGTTAGATATCATGTTTATAACAATATAATACAAAGTAAGTTTAAATTGTGACATATATAGTCGCTTAAACACGAGATTTGCAAGGTGTTAGCCTTGAATTTCGACGCCAGGTGGAAACGTTAGTTAAGGCAGTATCTTCGACTATGGTAATGCTGCGGGGATTTCGACCGGAAGACGAACAATTCAATAGACGAGAATCTGTGAATTTTGAATTTGAATCCTGGAGGGAAATTCAATTATTTTCCGCCAATAGAAGGGGGCATGTGGCATTATTTCAAGTAATTAAAGCATGCAGAGTGACATTTGGTTTAATCTAGTTCATTGAGTCATTAAGAGCGGTTATGTCGACTGACTATAAATAGTGGCTCAATTTAGGATTTTTGGTGTGTTCATTTTGTACAAGTCACTCCAAAAATTACTCAAAGTACCCAAGTCAAAGTGAGAAAAGAGTTATAATTGAGAATGTACGTGTCGAAACACCATCTCTTTATTGTAATGCATTAAAAGTTTTTTTCTTTTCTTTTATAAGAATCTTCCTTTGCTTTACTACTTTTATGCAAGTTATATTTCCTGGTCTCTACTTTTTACTTTGAATTGCTATCTTCTTCGCCCTAAATTATTTTTCTTCTTCTACTTGTTTTACTGCCAAAACCTTTTAATTGTTTTCCATACCGTCGAAGTACTTATCATTCTCTTTTAAATTTCATTTGATTTTAAACTCAGATTAGCTATGTCCTAGGATTTAGTGTGGTCGATCTTGTAAGTTAAAACGAGTCTTTAAGATTTGTTAGACCAGCGATTGTTCTCCAAATTTCACGGTGAACACAATGATGAAATGTTTTTTAAAGTAAAATAATGATTGTTCGCAGTTTCTCAAGAACGAGACATGAAAGGTCAAAATGGTTTTTAAGGCAAAGTCATGGTAATTAGCAGTCCCTAAAGTAAGTGAATTAAAGGGGAGAAGTGATTTTTAAATCAAAGTCATGACAGTTCACAGCCCCTCGAGCGTGAGGTCTGGAAGGGTGAAGTGTAACACTCACTTTCTATACCCCTAAACAATCACATAAACAATTATTCACATATTAAAAATTTCATCAGAGCATAATTATAAACATAGTATAAAAGAGGCGCGTCACATTACGTTTGAAATTAAAACATACAACACCTGCTCAACAATTGATATGCAATAGTGGGGTAACTTGTAACAGAGGAACTTAGCCCTTACACCCACATCTCAACATTTAGAATAAAAGCGGAAAATCTAAACATTGAATAACATCAAACACACACACACGCACACACACACACACACACACACACACACACACACACACACATATACACACACACACACACACACACACACACACACACACACACACACACACACACACACACACACACACACACACACACACACACACACACACACACACACACACACACACACACACACACACACACACACACACACACACACATATATATATATATATATATATATATATATATATATATATATATATATATATATATATATATATATATATATATATATCATCCAGTATGATTCAACAACATAAGACATGTTTTCATAAACATTCAACAACAAGATACATATACAAATGTATCACAAAAGAATCATGAACATCCTAGCTACCCAGTGCTACATATCAGAGTCGACCGACCAAAAGAATGAAGACACGCTTCACAAAAAGACCTCCAACATACCTACTCTGCAATGCCTCATAGAGCACCATAAAACAGCAGAATGGTGAGAAATATTATCATAATAACAATGCATATATATATATATATATATATATATATATATATATATATATATATATATATATATATATATATATATATATATATATATATATATATATATATATATATATATATATATATATATATATATATATATATATATATATATATATATATATATATATATATATATATATATATATATATATATATATATATGCATTGTTATTATGATAATATTTCTCACCCTTCTGTTGTTTTATGGTGCTCTATGATCCAGTATGATTATACAACATAAGACATATTTTCATAAACATTCAACAACAAGATACATATACAAATGTATCACAAAAGAATCATGAACATCCTAACTACCCAGTGCTACATATCAGAGTCGACCGACCAAAAGAATGAAGACACGCTTCACAAAAAGACCTCCAACATACCTACTCTGCAATGCCTCATAGAGTACCATAAAACAACAGAAGGGTGAGAAATATTATCATAATAACAATGCATATATATATATATATATATATATATATATATATATATATATATATATATATATATATATATTAGCATAAAATACACATATTCTACATTCTCACCACAATTCATCACAACTCTTATCATTCCACATAAACATACACATTTATGTTTATTCACCAATGCACAATTATAAAGATGATAAATGCAAATCATAGAGACCGACTCACGACTCTATGCAAATGCAATGCGGGGTACCGACTCAATCATCTCAAGTTCACTCATGAACTTATTGGAACCATCGCTCATTACCAATGTAACTCCCCGTCGGGCCTACGATGTTCACCAATTGCTCACACCTCACATAAGCACACAATGTTTATGGATTGCTCATACCTCACATAGGCACACAATCTGATTGCTCACGCCTCACATAGGCACACAATCGTTTGTAATCATCGCTCACACCTCACATAGGCACACGATGTTACAACGGATTCTCATTAGAATCACACAACACAAGAGTGTACATCATTATGCTTCACATGCAAAATGACTCAAGACACTCTTGAAATGCATACATATTTATAATATATTCATGCATTCATCTCATACTATCACATACAATCTATATACATTCACATCAATTACGCCAAACGGCAACGAGCATCACTTTAACACCTAAACAGCAACGAACTCTATCACAATTATCATGCATTTACATTTAATTTAAACAATGCATTTATTTGCCAAAAGGCCACAATTCACAATAAATTCTACAATATAGGATTCACGCCATACGGCTACCCACAACATATCATATAACAGCACACAAGCTACACATTTCGAGAGAAGGTTGAACAACATCTGAGTCGAAGAATCGATATTGGATGGAAATAAAAAAATGTTGTGCTGTCATGCTCGCTAGGCGAGCAGAATGTTTTGCCTAGCGAGTCCTTCGCTACTTCACTCGCTCCAGCGAGTTTGGGTCTATTTGATTATGTCCAAGTCTGGGAGTGTTTGTTGGTAGCTCGCTGTGTGCTCTCTTAGCAAACACTTTTCTACCTCACTCGCCAGTGATTCGCCTAGCGAATACTTCGCTACCCAAACCCTCAATCCTCCAAAAATGTCAAAAATTCACGAAATCACCCGATTTCAATCAAACAAGTTTCAATAGTCTCGGCCTAACATTCCTCGACTAAACTATGCAATTTATTTCGAATTCTAACCGTGAAAACATCGGTTTCTATTGATTTAACCAATTCGACCTAAAAATGGAAATATGTGGAAAAACAACCAAAACAATCCAACAAACACATACATAATGATATACATTGATAAGATGATAAGATTTTACACCCTTACCCGATTAAATCGATTCCTAGAAGTCGTTTTGAAGATTTCCAAGCTTTTCCTCCTTTTCCTTCTCTTTTCTCTTCTTCCTCTTTCTTTCTCCCCTTTTTCTTCTTTCTTTCTCTTTTCTCTCCTCTTTCTCTCTTATATCTTTCTACTCTAATTCTTTCTATTACTTTTCTCTCTCGAAATATCTAATAATTCATTTCTCACAAAATATCAAACTTAACATTAATTAAGAAATATCTAAAAATACCCTCCAACCTAATTTCCCCGAAAACCCTCAAAAACGATAAAATAACACAATATGCAAACATAACATATTAACACACCAATTCCACAAATAAAATAATAATCACCCAAATAAAATAAAAGACTCAACAAAATGGGAAATCAGAATCGGGGCGTTACAACTCTCCCCCACTTTAGAAATTTTCGTCCTCGAAAATATTACCTGATCCAAACAACTCCGGATACGACTCTCGCATACCACTCTCTACTTCCCAAGTCATATTGCCTTCCGAAGCGCCTCCCCACGCTACTTTCACAAGCGCAATATCCTTGCCTCTTAGCTTCTTAACTTCACGGTCCAAAATCCTAATCGGTAAAGCTTCAACCGTTATGGTTATCTCTCACTTCAACCTCGTCCATAGGAATAACATGTGATGGATCCGGAACGTACTTCCGAAGTTGCGAAATATGGAATACATCATGCAAATTCAAAAGATTTGGAGGCAATGCCACACGGTAATCCACAACACCAACTCGTGCAGTAATCTGATACGGACCAATAAAACAAGAAGTCAACTTCTTCGACTTCAAAGCACGACCCACACCCGTAACCGGTGTAACTCTAAAAAACACATGGTCGCCTTCTTGAAACTCAAGATCTTTCCTTCTCTTGTCATGATAGCTCTTTTGTCTACTTTGAGAAGCTTTCATCTTTTCCCGAATAAACTTCACTTTCTTTGTCGTTTGTTGTACCATCTCCGGTCCAACTACCAACCTCTCACCGGTTTCATGCCAACACAAAGGTGTTCGACATCTACGACCATACAAAGCCTCAAATGGTGTCATACTTATACTTGAATGAAAACTGTTATTGTAGGTGAACTCAATTAACGCCAAATAACTATTCCAAGCACCACCTTGCTCGAGCACACAAGCATGCAATAAATCCTCCAACGATTGAATTGTCCTCTCGGTTTGACCATCCGTTTGTAGATGATAAGTCGAACTCAATCTTAGCTTGGAACCCAAAGCCTTTTGTAAACTCTCCCAAAACCTCGATGTAAATCTAGAATCTCTATCCGATACAATACTCTTAGGAACTCCATGTAACTTCACAACCACAAGAACATAAATCTCGGCTAACTTCTCCAAAGGATAACTGATATCAATTGGAATGAAGTGAGCAGATTTAGTAAGCCTATCCACGATTACCCAAATAGCATTATGACCTCTTTGCGTATTCGGAAATCCCATAACAAAATCCATCGATATACTATCCCATTTCCACTCCAGAATGTCCAACGATTGCATCAATCCACTAGGCTTTTGATGTTCCACCTTAGACTTTTGACAAGTTAAGCATGCATACAAAAATTGAGCTACATCCCTCTTTAATCCGGACCACCTAAAGATTTTCTTCAAATCTTGATAAATTTTATTTGCTCCCGGATGAATACTTAAGTTACTTCAGTGTCCTTCTTCCAATATCATCTTTTTTCAACTCCGCATCATCGGGAATACAAATACAACCACAGAATCTCAAAACTCTGAAGTTATCAACCTTAAAATCCTCATTCTCATTCATCATTAAATCAACAAACATCAAATCCAACTTTTGCTTTTCACATACGGTTGCAAGAAAATCATTCGTAGCATGTAGCATACCAAGTCTCACACTTCTCGGCGTCATTACACAAACTAAACTCAAGTCTCTAAAATTCTCCAAAAGTTCCCATTCTCTCATCATCAAGGCGGACATATGTAACAACTTCCGACTCAAAGCTTCGACCACCATGTTTGCCTTACCCGGATGGTAATTCAAACCAAAATCATAATCCTTCAAAAGTTCTAACCACCTTCTTTGTCTCATGTTCAATTCTTTATTATCAAATAAATATTTCAAACTCTTGTGATCACTAAAAACTTCAAATCTTGCACCATAAAGATAGTGCCTCCAAATTTTCAAAACAAACACCACGACCTCTAACTCCAAGTCGTATGTAGGATAATTCTTTTCATGCACTCTCAATTGTCTTGAAGCATAAGCCACAACTTTTCCATCTTGCATCAAAACACCATCTAAACCTGTCAAAGAAGCATCACATTAAACCACAAATGGTTTTGTCGGATTTGGCAAAATTAAGATCGGCGCCGTCGTCAACCTTCTTTTTAGCTCAATGAAACTCTTTTCAAAATTAATATCCCAAATGAAAGTCTTTCCTTTACAAGTCAATTGCGTTAACGGAAGTGCCAACTTCGAAAATCTCTCAATAAACCTCCGATAATAACCCGCCAAGCCCAAAAAGCTTCGAATCTCTTTAACCGATCTAGGAGCCTCCTATTGCATCACCCATCAATCTTGGATGGATCAACACTAATACCACTGCTGGAAATAACATGTCCAAGAAAACTTACTTCCGACAACCAAAATTCACATTTCGACAACTTATCATACAATTGTTTCTCTTTCAAAATTTGTAACACAATCCTCAAATGCTCTTCATGCTCCTCTTGAGACTTAGAGTAAATCAAAATATCGTCGATGAACACAACCATAAAACGATCTAATTGTTCATGAAAAATACGATTCATGTATTCCATAAACACACCCGGCGCATTAGAAACTCTGAATGGCATCACAGAATATTCGTAATGGCCATACCGTGTCCTAAAGGCCGTCTTTTGAATATCCTCTCCTTTCACACGAATCTGGTGATATCCCGATCTCAAATCAATCTTGCTAAAAACACGCGCACCAACCAATTAGTCCATCAAATCATCGATCCTTGGAAGCGGATACTTGTTCTTAATTGTCACCTTGTTCAATTGTCGATAATCAATGCATAACCGCGTACTCCCATCCTTCTTCTTTACCAACAATACCGGAGCACCCCTAGGAGAAACACTTGGTCTTACAAATATCTTGTCCAACAAGTCATTCAATTGCTTCTTCAATTCTACCAACTCCGATACCGACATACGATACGATGCCATCGAAACCGGTCTAGTACTCGGAACTAGATCAATAAAAAACTCAACTTCTTTTTCCGGCGGTACATCCGTAATATCCTCTGGAAACACTTCTGGAAAATCACACACCACTGGGAACACATCGAGCTCAACTTTACTCTCCACCGATAATGATGCAAACAAACCGAACAATTGAGCTTCGTCCGCTAAAAGTCTCTTCAACTCTTTAGTGGATAGGAAACTCTCATCTTCATCATCTTTCAAAGAAGGAAACCTCACTAACTTATAATAGCAATCTATATGAACTCGATTAAATTGCAACCAGTTTATACCCAAGATTACGTCTAATCCCTCCAACGGCAAACACACCAAATCCATAATGAAGTCTTTACCATACATGGTCAAAGGACAACTTACACACACCACAGATGTAGTTACCGACTCCGAAGCGGGAGTCTCAATAACCATGTCACCACCCCAAGAAGTCACGAACAAATTCAAATGCTTAGCGCACTCATGAGAAATAAACGAATGAGTCGCTCCCGTATCAATAATAGCAACTAAAGGTGTACTATTAATAAAGCATGTACCTTTAATCAAACGATTTGCACTAGTAGTGTCTGACCCAGCTAAGGCAAACACCTTTTCGCCCGTTTGAGCTTGTTTCAGCTTAGTATACTTAGTACTAATGTGACCCACTTCTCCATAATTATAGAACTTCACTACATTCCTCCTACAATCGGTAGTAGCATGCCCAAGGCCTCCACAGTTAGAACATTTCACTACGGTCTTCCCATACTCAAATGATTTATGACCCATTTCACCACAATTGTAACACTTAACAGAACCAGAACCTCCTCCTCCAGATCTCTTATCAAAGTTTCCCCTATGCTTGCCCTTATCAACGGGGGTCACATAAGGTCCACTTCTAGCTTGTTGCTTTCCCTTCCTCTCATTCAAACTTTTGTAATGTGTAGAACGAGCCTTGTTATCTTCCTCGAAGATTCTACAACATTCCGTCAAATCCGTAAACCTTCTTATCCTTTGATATTCCACAACTTGCTTAATCTCGGGACGCAAACCATTCTTATATTTAATACACTTTGAGAACTCAGTAGTAATTGCAGCATAGTGAGGATGAAATTAAATCAACTCTACAAACTTAGCAGTATAATCCACCACGGACATACTACCTTGTTTCAGTTCAAGGAACTCCATCTCCTTCTTCCCTTTCACACTTTCAGGGTAATACTTCCTCAAGAACTCAGTACGAAATAAATCCCAAGTTATCTCTTCATCATCCACCTTAAGAACTTGACGCATACCGACCCACCAATCATCGGCTTCTTCCTTTAGCATGTGACACCCAAGTCTCACCTTATTCCCCTCCGCACAACCCATGACTCTGAAGATCCTTTCAATCTCTTTCAACCAAATTTGAGCACCATCAGAATCAAATCTTCCTTTGAAAACCGGTGGTTGATTCTTCCTGAACACGTCATTAGCATTCACGTTCAGTGCACCTTGCACTACCCTGGCCATTGCTTCCAAAGCAGGAACCATCACATTATCGTTTCGACCAACCATATTCTGACCATTCCCAAAAATAACAACAAGGTTAAACAACCGTTCAACCATCACAACAACAAGACAGACACAACTGACTCAACACTGGCTCTGATACCACTTAATGTAACACCCCTTTCTATATCCCCAAATAATCACATAAACAATTATTCACATATTAAAAATTTCATCAGAGTATAATTATAAACATAGTATAAAAGAGGCACGTCACGTTACGCTTGAAATTAAAACATACAACACCTGCTCAACAATTGATATGCAACAGTGGGGTAACTTGTAACAGAGGAACTTAGTCCTTACACCCACATCTCAACATTTAGAATAAAAACAGAAAATTTAAACATTGAATAACATCAAACATATATATATATATATATATATATATATATATATATATATATATATATATATATATATATATATATATATATATATATATATATATATATATATATATATATATATATATATATATATATATATATATATATATATATATATATATATATATATATATATATATATATATATATATATATATATATATATATATATATATATATATATATATATATATATATATATATATATATATATATATATATATATATATATATATATATATATATATATATATATATATATATATATTATATATATATATAAACAGTATTTGTATGTCTAACATTCAACATCCAGTATGATTCAACAACATAAGACATGTTTTTCATAAACATTCAACAACAAGATACATATACAAATGTATCACAAAAGAATCATGAATATCCTAGCTACCCGATGCTACATTTCAGAGTCGACTGACCAAAAGAATGAAGAGATGCTTCACATAAAGACCTCCAGCATACCTACTCTGCAATGCCTCATAGAGCACCATAAAACAGCAGAAGGGTGAGAAATATCATCATAATAACAATGCATATATATATATATATATATATATATATATATATATATATATATATTATATATATATATATATATATATATATATATATATATATATATATATATATATATATATATATATATATATATATATATATATATATATATATATATATATATATATATAAAACCAAGCATATTCATCATGCATACTTTCACAATTCTAATCATTCCACATAAACATACATATTTATATTTATTCACCAATGCACAATTATAAAGATGATAAATGCAAATCATAGAGACCGACTCACGACTCTATGCAAATGCAATACGATACCGACTCAATCATCTCAAGTTCACTCAGGAACTTATTGGAACCATCACTCATTATCAATGTAACTCCCCGTCGGGCCTACGATGTTCACCCATTGCTCACACCTCAAATAGGCATACAATGTTTATGGATTGCTCACACCTAACATAGGAACACAATCCGATTGCTCACACCTCACATAGGCACACAATCATTTGTAATAATCGCTTACACCTCACATAGGCACACGACGTTACAACGGATTCTCATTAGAATCACACAATACAAGAATGTACATCATTATGCTTCACATGCAAAATGACTCAAGACACTCTTGAAATGCATACATATTTACAATATATTCATGCATTCGTCTCATACTATCACATACAATCTATATACATTCACATCAATTACGCCAAACGGCAACGAGCATCACTTTACCACCTAAACAGCAACGAACTCTATCACAATTATCATGCATTTACATTTAATTTAAACAATGCATTTATTTGCCAAAAGAACACAATTCACAATAAACTCCACAATATAGGATTCACGTCATACGGCTACCCACAACATATCATAAAACAGCACACAAGCTACACGTTTCGGGAGAAGGTTGAACAACATCTGAGTCGAAGAATCGATATGGATGGAAATAAAAAAAATATTGTGTTGTCATGCTCGCTAGGCGAGCAGAATGGTTCGCCTAGCGAGTCCTTCGCTACTTCACCCGCTCCAGCGAGTTTGGGTCTATTTGATTCTGTCAAAGTCTGGGAGTGTTCGCTGGTAGCTCGATGTGTGCTCTCTTAGCGAACACTTCGCTACCTCACTCGCCAGTGATTCGCCTAGCGAATACTTCGCTACCCAAACCCTCAATCCTCCAAAAATGTCAAAAAAGTCATGAAATCACTCGATTTCAATCAAACAAGTTTCAATAGTCTCAGCCTAACATTCCTCGACTAAACTATGCAATTTATTTTGAATTCTAACCGTGAAAACATCGATTTCTATCGATTTAACCAATTCGACCTAAAAATGGAAATATGTGGAAAAACAACCAAAACAATCCAACAAACACATGCCTAATGACATACATTGATAAGATAATAAGATTTCATATCCTTACCCAATTAAATCGATTCCTAAAAGTTGTTTTTAAGATTTCCAAGTTTTTTCTCTTTTTCCTTCTCTTTCTCTTCTTCCTCTTTCTTTCTCCCCTTTTTCTTCTTTCTTTCTCTTTTCTCTCCTCTTTCTCTCTTATATCTTTTTACTCTAATTCTTTCTATTACTTTTTCTCTCAAAATATCTAATAATTCATTTCTCACAAAATATCTAACTTAACAATAATTAAGAAATATCTAAAAATACCCTCCAACCTAATTTCCCCGAAAACTCTTAAAAACGATAAAATAACACAATATGCAAACATAACATATTAATACACCAATTCCACAAATAAAATAATAATCACCCAAATAAATAAAAGACTCAACAAAATGGGAAATCAGAATCGGGGCGTTACATGAAGTGGTTAAGGGAAAGTACATGATAATCTACAAACCCTTAAGCATGAGGCTTATTAAGGCTAAATTGTTGAGGGAGAAGACATGGTAATCTGCAATCCCTTTAAGAGAGATATGCTTTTAAAAGTAATATAGATGTGTTGTCATCTAAAGATTTAAGATGGGGCTTGATTGTGGCCGTCCAAATCAATTCGGTGATTTATTTCCTAATTTAGAGATCTAATTACACTACTAAGTGCATCATTAATGATATAAATAATTAACAATAGAGCGGGGATCAACTTAATCCAAGAGTAAGTTTTTTTTAAACTTACTCCAAAGTATAACCTTTGGATTGAATCTAATCTAATGGTTAATTAAGTAAAAAATATAATTAACCATTAGATTAGATACAATTCAAAGGCTATAATTTGGAGTAAGCTAAAAACACTTACTCTTGGAGTAAGTTGATCCCCACTCTTAATAATATATTGGAAAATATCCATTAATCAGAGTCGTCTCTCAATTTGTGGACATGTGACTAAGTCCATTGATATTGTTATACTAATTACGGCTATAAGTTATGGATGACTAATTAGTCTAGACGAGTTTTCTTCTATAAAAACTAGAGTTTTGGAGTTCCATTTTTATCACACTTTTGCTCCCAAAAAAATTCTCTCAACAACGTATTTTCTTGCCCTAACAACAACCATATAACCTCAACTCTTCCCCATTCACATGAATCCTCTCCATTGGTATTGTCTTCTTCTACTTTTTCACATCTTTTTTTGTTTTCACTTTTGCAAGATGATATTTCTTAGAGATTTTGGAGCCAATGGCTCCCCTAGGACATTAAGTTTCCAATGAGGATGCAAAGGTACCTAGATATGTGCAATGATATCCAAGAGGGTGCAATGATAGCCCGAAGGTTACAACAAGAGCTTGCAAGATGCAACAATACCCTAGAGGGCACAACGATACCCCAAAGGGCGCAACCATATCCTGAAGGGTGCGATTATAATCATGTGTAGCCTTTCGTCAAATTGAAGGAGGGGCAAGGCTTATCAAAAAAATGAGTCTCATTAAAAACCCTTGTTATTACATGGTAAAAGAGTGTCTCCCTACTTAATTTATTGACATTGTAAACCATAAGTACAAGAGATAAAGTTATGATTATTTACATCTTCTCTATATGAACTTAAAAAGAATAGATGTTTATTATAAAAAATATCTTAAAATCAATGAATTTCAAAACCTAGGGGTTGCCTCATTGTTGAATCCTTCCAATTCACTAATGTCACATGATTTGCATCCTAAGTTCTATGTATGGCTCTTCCGAGTTGGGAAATAGTTGACTGGTTTTAGTCAGAACCATTATTTGCTTGAATTCAAAACCCCTCATCTTTCATTCTTCGAAACAAACAAAAGTTATATGTCCCCACTGTTATGTACTTCTTTTAGATCTTTAGTAGGGGACCAACATATCCTCTAAATTCTTCCGTATTAGGTCTAATTCCATAAAATTCACATTTTGAGGGCCATGTTTTCGTGTTGGGTAGGCGGTTATTGGCGATCATCTTGCATTGTATTACGACCATCTTTTGCTTTTGCATAAAAAGAATAATTAGAAAAGTCGTATGATGTCCAATTTATCATAGTAAATTTTGGCATGTACGATAAGCATTTAATTGTCTCGGATGTACAATCATCATTAGAAATCCTCATATTAAACCAACATATGAATTCTTTGTTATGTCGTGTCAACAACAACTTGTCGTTCATTTAAGGATATTTTTTCTTTATAACTTTTTTGTGAGTAGCTATGTAAGGTTCAACTACACTAAGATTATTCAATATATAGAAATGTGCTTGAAGTGCTACATCCCGACCCATTGACTTAACATTTACAACTTGAGTACCTCTACCTTCAAATCTGTTAGCATGACGAGACTTTGAAATTCCAATAGACTTTGTTTCCAATAAATAGTTTGAACAAAACTCAAGAGCTTCTTTTATGGTGTACCTTTCCACGATCAAAGCTTTCGGTCGATGATGGTTCTTCATATATCCTTTAAATATCTTCATGTATCGCTCTATAGGATACATCCACCTTAAATAAACTGGACCACGGTATCTGATTTCTCGAACTAGATGAACAAGTAAATGAACCATAATGTCAAAAACTGATGGAGGAAAATACATCTCCAATTGAAACAATATTATTGCAGCCTCGTCTTCTAATTCATATAATTTTTTGAAATCAAGAACTTTATTACATATAGCATTGAAAAATAAGCACAATCTAGTTATAGTTACTCTTATATTTTTTAGAAGGATGCCACGGATAGCCACTGGTAGAAGTTGTTGCATCAAGACATGACAATCATGAGATTTTAAGCCCACTAACTAGAGATCGTTTATTGATACAACTGTATTGATGTTTGAAGAGTAACCTTGGGGTGCTTTAATATCATGCAAACACTTGCAAAAACGTTCATTTTCCCTTTTAGATAGAGTGTGGCATGCGGGAGGCAAATAAGATTTTTTTCTTCTATCTTATATAACCAACTGTTGTCATATACCTATCTCCACCAAATCTAAACGAGAATTCTTATTATCTTTAGTCTTGTCTGGAATGTTTAAAAGTGTTTCTATCAAACTATCACACACATTTTTCTCCACATGCCCCACATCAAGACAATGCCTTACATCAAGTCTAGACCAATATGGAAGATCAAAGAACACCGATCTCTTTTTCCAAATTTTTCTCTTAATGGGACTATATTTTTTCTTTCTAAAGACAATATTAAGGTGTTCTTGTTATTGATAAACTTCATTGTCATTTAAAAGTTTAGGAGCATGATCGCGACTTTCTATGTCTAACAAATCTAACTGCAAGTGCACAGTCTATCGCATAGTAATAAGAGATATCGATCCCACAGGGACTTGTAATCAATCTAGTATTATCGGGAGTTACGGTATTTAGCTAGGTCGGTTTGGTTTCAAGTTGAATAATAGCAGAATAGATGCGTAAACTGAAGGGAACTAAAGCTTTTACTTAAGATATGAATTTATGAATCGATATGCAATAATTTTGTTCTTCGGGGATTTGACAATTTACTGGCGTATTAAGTGTTTTCAAACTTAGTTTAAGAAGAAAATAGTGATCTAAAGACTTTTGTCTCACGATGGTTGTTGACGCTAGTCGCAACTCTAAGGCGGAACGTATGATGTCGCTATCCCGTTCGGGGTTAAAGTTACTTTTTGAAAATCTCTTAGTTCTAATCCTTTTTAAAGCACTTTCGTTGTTTTTAAATCGAATGCCTAGTTTTTACTATCTGGTCTTAACCGCAGCTGTCGCTTGTTGGTTCGTACCTTAATATGGTTTCCCACTGTCGTGGCAAAACCACCGTAAATAGCTTCTCACTGTCGTGACAAAGGTTTATTTAGAATTTTGATTAAAAACTAAAACCATAACTGAGTTTCGAAAAGAGAAAGATTACGCCAATTATCCTCAAATCCCGTCCGAATTATTATTACATATCGATTACGGTAATTTAGCTAGACATGGAAAAAGAAATGATAATATATAAATAAAAGCAGTAATTAAGAACATACATCATAATGAAAATTGCAATTACGATTAAAATGAAAACCTGGAAATATTCCAATTGGCTTTTGAGCAGATCCTCCACAATGTTGGCAGGATTATGGTCTTTGTGCCAATTGATCGTACAAGAAAAATGGAAATTACAAAATACCAAAGAATATAGAGAAGGAAAAGAGAAACAAATAAGAATGTGAAAACGGTAAGGTTGCTCTGAAGATAAATTGGCAGCACTCCGTTGTCTTGAATGCGGCTCCCTTTTTCAGGTCCCAACCTCTTCCTTTTATAGAGAGAGAGTATCTAACGGTTATTCCTTCAGGAAGTGGGTTTGAGGCAGAAAAGTAGGAGTTAGTGGTCACACTTTTGGTCTTTGAGGGGGAATTTTAGCACGTGACTTCATTCTGCATGTTCTGGGTGCATGACGGTCGTCATGGAGGTGTGACGGTCGTCACACGCATGACGAGCGTAACGGCCATGTGACGGTCGTCACATCAGTAGAACTCGTATCTGCTGTCTTTCTCTTGGTTTTTCATCTGTTTTTCACCTGTTTTTGCTCCTTTTCTTCATATTACTTTGCTTGGACATGTTCTTTGTATATCTGCATAATACTTAGACAAATAGCATGGAATGTCCTGAATTCGGAGTGAAACCAGTCAAATATTAGTTAAAACACATGTCATTTTATATATACAATTTCGCATTATCAAACTCCCCTAAACTTGAATCTTTACTTGTCCTCAAGTAAAAATTGGAAAAAGTTAAAATTTTGGCAAACACGCGGCACGCTTCTCCTTTTCGGAAGGTTCTTCAAATCATAAGTTAGGAAGGTCGGGTCTTAAATTGAAACAAAATGCATACGGTGGTGACACTGAACTATAAGTCTTCGAAGGCCTCCCTTTTATGCAAGCCAGTTCGAATCATGCTACTGCAGCTTGGCGTCAAGTTCCTTGCAACAAGTTTTACCCGGTTTGTTCTGGCGCAGTCACATTAAGCCCGTTATCCATATACTTTCATGGCAAGTCAACTTGTTAGTGGCTATGATCTCTTTTCTATTTCGATTCTTCTTTGCACATAAGCTTATGCTATTGATTTCCAAAGACTTTCTGTACCGTTGGGCTAAATGCTCGGGTGAGGAGCATCTAACTTAGAAGGAACATGTCTCTATACTCAGGCTATATGGCTTTTCTTCTTCATGATTTTTTTTTCATTTTGAACTAGAGATCACACACTTATTTGCATCGGTTTCATTGCTTAGGAACATTTAGGATGGTGCTGACTGCTTGTATAAACTACTGGGGGCTACGTTTGAGTAGGAGCTTGAAGCTTCGGTACGTGTAGGTAGTGAAACGGACTCGCATAAACTGGAGGTCTAAGGTGTCAGGACGGTAATGGGATTGTTAGAATTTTCTTCTCGGGATTTCCATACTTGATTGAACTTTGGCGTGTCCTCGTGATGCTTTGAGGCAAGGAGTTTAAAAGTTTCTTTGTATAGTCATATGAAACACGGGGAGTTCACGTAACGGAGATAAATATATAAGAGCTTATTTGCCGAAAATTAAAATTACTTTAATTTGAGAATTCGAAAGAAAAAGTACAATGGGAAATAACATGAAAAAGGGAAATGAAAAGGGAAATAACGATCCGCTCCCACATTATCTCAATCAGTGTCCTCACTGATTTGAAAGAATGCGGAAGGGAGGAATACAAAGGAAATAAAGAAAAAACAACAAAAATGGCAAAAATGAAAAATACTACTATTCCCGTCCTCGTCCTCGATCTCTTCCTCGACCTCTGGCTGGGGCGTCTCGGGCGGCGAGGTTCAGAGCCCCGGTGTGGAATATGTAATCACGGAGGCCGTCGACTCGCACAGTGAGGTGTGCCGTCTCATCGGCCATACCGGAATGGATATCGTGCATCATCTGTAAAGATTGCTGAATTTAGCCTGTTTGCTCTCTCTGCCATGCTTCAAATTCCTCAGCCCTTCGGTTCTGCTGCTCCATCATAAGCATCATCTGGTTCTGTTGCTCGATGCAGCGGAGGAGGGCCGCGGATGTGTCATCAGTAGCAGGACGGGGGCGGCGGCGCGTGGAAGGGCCTTCGGCAGCAGGTGCTTGTGATGGCTCTGGCTGGTCGGCTCTATCTTGCTCTTCTTGAACTTCGTCCCTGGATTCTTGGATATTATCTTGTGTTGGGCAGCTGGGGCAGTGGTGTCGAAGAGCCAGTTGGCTCTGTCCTATGGATGCATCCGGGTGCGTGAAGGCATGATGATGCTCTGGATAGTGCGGCCTCGCACTACAGGATGATATTTCCCATCACGGCGAGCCTTGATGAGGTGGGAGGCGCGGCAATGGTCGGTGTCCAGGAATACGGGGGGCATTTGGTGGAGTGTCTGGAGGCGGTCGCCAAGACTGAGGCCTATGGCAATGGATGTGATGATGCCACCGAAATAGAAAGGTTTAGAGCCGCGGTTACAGTTGGCTTGAATGTGAGCCAAGAGAAACGGGGCGGCGTTAACCGGCTCTGAAGCGAACACGCAGCGGAGGAAAAACAGCTCCTTCGAGTTGACCTTATGGTTACTGTCACGAGCGAATATTGTGTTGCTCAACACGCGGTGGAAGTAGCGGATAGCTGGGTTGTGGATATGAGTGGCGTTCAGTGTGTCCCAACTGTCTGGAGTGGTTCTGGTCATTCGGTTCTAGAGAGGGAAGGCCTCTTGGTAGAACTGATCGGAGATGGGCAGTGAGCATCGTCGCTGTGAGTTAACTGTAGGATGACGGCGATGCGGTCCTGGGGGACCTGATATTCGGTGCCGAACAGACGAAAGCAGGCGGCGCCGTGAAGTTGGTTGGTATCGCCGGATGATGTTGTGTAGGCGAAAGAGCTGAGAAACTCCAGAGTGAGTTGCTCGTAGGTGGGTTGGGGATTGGTGCAGAGATGCCAGATGCCGGCTCTCTGCAACATCCAAGTGACGCCGTCGAGAATCCCGAGTTCCGTCAGAGAATTCAGATGAGCATACCGGGTCAGTTGAAGCGACCGTTGATGGAATGCTAGGAAGTTAGTCTGTTGCCGTTCGCCGGCCTCTCCTTCTCGGAAGGTGATGTTGCTCAGATCGGGGTTTGCACTGGTTTGGCTGGCCATTTTTGGTGATAGAAGTGTAGAGGTTTGAGAATATGGGGTTTCAGAGAATGGTGAGGCAAGGGAATGCAGAGGGTAATATATAAGGGTGAATTGGAGGTTGAAAATGGTGGAGGTTTTATGAGGGATTCGGAGGGTTTTGAGTGGATTTTAATAATGGGATATTGGGGAATTAGGGGAGAGGAAGTGGAGAGGGGCGCAACTCTGTTTTAGACAGAATTGGGGTTTTTTCTGCATGACGACCGTCAGGGATGTGTGACGGTCGTAACACGCATGACGACCGTCAGGGATGTGTGATGACTGTCACATCAGCAAAGTCTGCAGAACTGCAGAATTTTGCTTGTGGGGCGTTTTAACAGTGGAGAATATGGTATTTTGACTTGTGATGGACGAATGACAAAATAAAAATTAACATGAAAACATAATTAAGGGAAAATACTGAAAAGAAAATAGCATTAAATCGAAAAGTGAGTGTAAGGTAGTACAATATCCAAAACGAGGAAACAATTGCAAAATGAACTAATGTCAAACAATGTAAAATGCAGTAATCTTAAATTAAAGCGAAAACTAAAATATCACTCTGTTGGTTTCTTCAAATTGTTGACCTGCTGAACAACGTCATTAAATTGGTCGCTAACCAAGTCCATGAAGGTAACGGAATCCATATGAAGCTGCGTTAATTCATCTTTGATAGTGGTTACTTCCAGCTTGAGGTCGTCTACAGTTCTCAGAATAGTGTCTAGCTTATCTGTGTTTTGTTCAGGCGTGGGGTCAGGAAAATTATGGTAGTTAGGAGGGGTCTCACGATCGATCTCTACTTCGGACTTATAATCTTGGTAGTACAAATAGTCATGTGCTTCTGAGATTTGATCACTGTCATACATATAAGCCTGGGGTGTGGAGTGAGGTGATGGAGGTCCCATAGGCTCATCCAATTCATAAAGCCAATTGTCTTTGTTATGGATACTGGTTAGCTCATGGTTGGGCAATGTGAAAAGGTGGACAGGTTGATCAGTTATGAGGTATTCGTAGGCTCCTGGTCCTAAGGTACCTAGAATGCGTCTGTTGAAACAGAACTGGATGTCCATTGCTCTGAGGTTGCCGAAACGAACGGTTTTTTTCAGGTAATACCTCAGACCAATTTCATGGGCGATCATGGTGACTAGGCCTCCTATTAAAATAGGTGAGTGCGGATCCTGATTGATGCGTGTAAATGCCCCCATCATAAAAGGGACAGCATTTACAGGGCGGCCTTGTGAAGCACAGAAAAGGATGAACAACTCGTCCTTTGAGACTATTGTGATATTTTCCTCCTTCCCAAAGAGGGTATGGGCTAATATCCTATGGAAATAGTGGAAGGCTGGATTGTGTATCTCGTTGTTGTACATGTCGTTCGGTTCTGGGTGATAGTTTCCGGTGATAGAACCCCAAAATTGGTCTAATTCGAGATCAAAATCCTCTTCAGTGGCGGTAAACACAAAAGGTCCGCTAGGGAAGCCTAGGATGTTAGCTAACGTGGTACGGTTGTGTGTTTGGTCTATTCCAAACATTCTAAAGGTGATTAGCTCTTTAGTGGATCCAAAGCTATATTCAGGTAAGTAACTTAGGGAGCTAAGGAATTCGAATGTCAGTTCGCGGAAGGTAGCAAATCGGGTCTTTAGAGCAGTTTGCTCCCAGCCTAATTGGTAAAATAAGTACTGAATGCTATTCTGGATTCCTAGCTTGTCCATGGTTGGTGTATCATAGTACAGAGTCGAAGCAAAGTTTCTTTGACTCGGTGCCTCGAATCTGGCCTGATGAGCTCGTCCTCTAAACACAACAGTTGTAACGTCGATGTCGGCCATACTCGTTAGTCGGATAAAACGGAAGAAAAGTAGAATGACTTTTAAAATCCTGGAAAGAATCACATTCACTCAGATCATAGTTTTAAGAAATAAAAAGTGATAAAAGAGAAAAATATAAAATAAGTATAAATATTGGAAAATAAGATAATAGAATTTTATAGAAATCATAAGTTAACAAAAAGAATAGTTTTAATAAATTTAGAAGGAAAATATGGAAAAATTTGGGTTGCCTCCCAATCACCGCTGTCTTTAACGTCAGAAGCCTGACGATAGCTTGGATATAGCTATTCGGGAATCTCTAGCAATTTCATATTGCTCACGTGGTCGCTGTGTTCACTTTGATTATAATGTTTCAAACGTTGTCCGTTTACTATAAACGGTGCGTTGATTTGATTCTTGACTTCAACTGCTCCACTCTTAAGGACTTTGGTGACCTCAAAAGGTCCAGACCATCTAGATTTTAGTTTTCCAGGGAATAGTTTCAATCTGGAGTTGAATAGGAGCACGATGTCTCCCACTCTGAATTGCTTTCGGATTGAACGTTTATCATGCCATTTCTTGGTCCTTTCTTTGTAGATGTGTGCATTCTCGTACGCGTCTAATCTTAGCTCTTCTAATTCATGAAGGTTCAAGATTCGCTTTTCGCCTGCCGTAGTGTAGTTGAAGTTTAGTGTCTTAATAGCCCAGAAGGCTTTATGCTCTAACTCTATCGGCAGGTGGCATGATTTTCTGTAGACTAGTTTGAATGGTGTGGTGCCTATCGGTGTCTTAAAGGCGGTCCTATAAGCCCATAAAGCTTCGTTCAGCTTTGAGGATCAATCTTTCCTGGAGGTTGCGACAGTCTTTTCTAAAATTTGCTTTATTTCCCTGTTCGAAACCTCCACTTGTCCACTAGTTTGTGGATGATACGGTGTGGCTACGCGGTGTTTGACTCCGTATTTGGAGAGGAGTTTGTCAAAGATTCGCGATATGAAATGTGAACCACCGTCACTAATGATGAGCCTGGGCACACCAAATCTTGGAAAGATTACGTTTTTAAAGAGTTTAACGACTACTCGCATGTCATTTGTTGGAGCGGCAACGACCTCTATCCATTTCGATACATAGTCGCCAGCGACGAGTATATATTTATTTCCAAAAGAAGATGGGAAAGGTCCCATGAAGTCGATTCCCCAGACGTCAAAGATTTCTACTTCCAAAATTCCTCTCTGAGGCATTTCATCGCGTCGTGAGATGTTTCCAGTGCGTTGGCACCGATCGCATTTTAGTACAACGATGTGGACGTCCTTCCAGAGACTGGGCCAAAATAGGCCAGATTGTAGAATTTTAGCGCACGTCTTCGAGGTGCTAGCATGACCACCATATGGTGCTGAATGGCATTGGATGATGATGTCTTCTATTTCTTCCTCTGGGACACAACAACGGTATAAGTTGCCGGCGCCTCGTCTGAAGAGTAGAGGTTCGTCCCAGTAGTAGTGCTTTAAGTCATGGAAGAATTTCTTCTTTTGTTGATAAGTTAGGTCCGGTGGAAGCACGCCTGCGGCCAGGTAATTAACAATGTCGGCAAACCACAGCAAAGTGGCTTGGGCATAGACAGCTTCCACGGCTTTTTCCAGTTCTGGTTCTTCCGATGTAGAGTTAGGCATATCGCTTTCCAATTTGGCTATCAGACGTTCGTAGGGAAAATCATCGTTGATAGGCACTGGTTCTTGTTTTATGCCCTCTATACGGGATAAGTGATCTGTAACTACGTTTTCGGTCCCTTCTTATCTTTAATTTCTAAGTCGAACTCTTGTAATAATAGGATCCATCTCAATAATCTGGGTTTGGCGTCCTTTTTGCTTATTAGGTACCTAATGGCAGCGTGGTCTGTGTATATGATTATTTTGGCTCCTACCAAGTAGGAACGGAATTTGTCAAGAGCGAACACGACTGCTAAGAGTTCCTTTTCTGTTGTGGCGTAGTTCATTTGGGCAGGGTCTAATGTTCTACTGGCGTAGTAGATAGCATGAAGCTTCTTGTCTTTCCTTTATCCTAGAACTGCGCCTACGGCGTAATCACTCGCATCGCACATGATTTCGAATGGTAGTCGCCAATCTGGGGGTTGCATGATTGGTGCAGTGATAAGTGCTGACTTTAGAGTTTCGAATGCCTCTAAGAATTCTTTGTCGAAGATGAACTCGACATCTTTCATTAACAAACCTGTAAGAGGTTTTGTGATTTTTGAGAAATCCTTTATGAATCTTCGGTAGAATCCAGCGTGTCCTAAGAAGCTTCGTATTTCTCGTACGGTTTTCGGAGGTTGGAGATCCTTTATGATCTCTATTTTAGCTTTGTCAACTTCGATCCCCTTTTTAGAGATGACATGTCCTAAAACAATGCCTTGTCGGACCATGAAATGACATTTTTCCCAATTAAGGACAAGGTTCACTTTGGCGCATCTTTCGAGTACCATTTCTAAATTCGACAGGCAGCTTTCGAATCTTTGTCCGCATACAGAGAAGTCATCCATGATTACTTCCATGATGTCATCTATGAAATCTGCGAAGATTGCCATCATGCATCTTTGAAAGGTTGCTGGAGCATTGCATAGTCCGAACGGCATTTGGCGGTAGGAAAAAGTACCATAGGGACAGGTGAATGTTGTCTTTTCTTGGTCATCGGGGTGAATAGGGATTTGAAAGAATCCCGAATAACCATCTAGATAGCAGAAGTACGAATGTTTCGCTAGTCTTTCCAACATTTGGTCTATGAATGGTAAAGGGAAGTGATCCTTCCGAGTTGCCTTGTTCAGTTTTCTGTAGTCGATACACATCCTGTTTCCGGTTACAACTCTTTGAGTTATCGATTCACCTTTTGCATTCTTCACTACAGTAACGCCTCCTTTCTTGGGTACTACGTGTACTGGGCTGACCCATTGGCTGTCGGAGATTGGGTATATGATTCCTGCGTCTAGTAGCTTTTTCACCTCGTCTTTGACTACAGTGCTTAGGATCGGGTTTATCCTTCTCTGATGTTCTCTTGAAGTTTTGCAATCCTCCTCCAGCATGATACGGTGCATACAGATGGAGGGACTTATGCCTTTTAGATCGCTTATATTATAGCCTAACGCAGTTGGGTATCTCCTTAGGACTTCTAATAATCGCTCAGTTTCTGATTGTCCTAAATTAGCGTTTACTATTACTGGTCTTTTGAATTCTGTATCTAGGAATTCATACCTGAGAGTTTTGGGTAGCTCTTTAAGTTCTAAAGCTGGGTTTTTTGGACCTGGCATGTGATTTGGTGTGAGTGCTAAGATCTCGCTCAGACTATCATCTTTGTATGGTGCACGCCAGTTGTTGTCTTCATGAATAGCAGGGATCTGGATTTTCATGATTTCAGAATATGTAGTTTCCTCCTTTTCTAATTCTCGTATGCATTCGTCAATGGCATCTACTATATAGCATGTGTCATCGATGGCTGGTGCCTGCAAGAATTTAGTAAGGATGAACTCTATCTTTTCTTCTCCTACTTCGAATATTAGCCGTCCTTTCTTTACGTCTATAATAGCTCCGGCTGTAGCTAGGAACGGTCTTCCTAGGATAATTGGGGTAACAGAGTCCTCTTTGATGTCCGTGATTATGAAGTCGGTTGGGATATAGAATTGTCATATGCGTACTGGAACGCTTTCCAGTATTCCGACGGGGTATTTGACTGATCGGTCCGCCAATTGTACGGACATTTTAGTTGGTCTTAGTTCTCCCATATTCAGCTTTTTGCATATAGATAAAGGCATGACGCTTATACTGGCTCCTAGATCACATAGAGCTTTGTCTATAACGAACTTTCCTATGACGCAGGGTATGGAGAAACTACCTGGGTCTTTTAGTTTAGGAGGCATGTGGTTTTGAATGATTGTGCTACATTCGGCAGTAAGGGTCACTGTCTCGTTATCCTCTATTTTCCTTTTATTAGACAAGATTTCTTTGAGAAACTTAGCGTATGACAGCATTTGAGTTATCTCTTCTGTGAAAGGAATAGTGATGTTTAGTTGTTTCAGAAGTTCAACAAATTTCTTAAATTGTCCTGAAGTTTTGGAATTTATTAATCTTTGAGGATAAGGGATAGGTGGTTTATATGGCCCTGGAGGCACATATGAGTTTTCATCTTTGGCGGCTTTCTGCTCGTCACATTCCTTCTTTTCTGTTTCAGACTCCTTTTCGGCTGGTTTATCGGATTTCTGTTGCATTACTAAATCTTCGTTCCTAGGATTTGTTGGGCCTTCCAACTCTTTTCCACTTCTTAATATAACAGCGTTTGCGTGACCTTTTGGATTAGGTTCGGGCTGGCCCGGAAATGTTCCAGTTGGGGCAGCTGCAGAGGCTTGTTGTTGAGCCACTTGTGATATCTGCGTTTCGAGCATTTTGTTGTGGGTGGCTAAAGCGTCTACTTTTCCGGTCAGCTGTTTAATTTGCTCGCTAGTGTGTATGTTTTGATTTAGGAATTCTTTGTTTGTTTGAGCTTGAGTAGCTATGAATTTTTCCATCATCAACTCGAGGTTTGATTTCCTAGGGCAGTCTGGGCAGCAGCTGGTTTCTGATATCCTGGCGGAGCACCTGGTGCTTGCAAGGCATTATCGTTCTTGTAGGAAAAGTTTGGGTGGTTCCTCCATCCTGGGTTATAAGTATTTGCGTAAGGATTTCCTTGAGCGTAATTTACTTGATCTGGTGGGATTCCGGTCAGCAATGGGCACTCGGGCGCATTATGAGTGGCGATTCCGCATAACTCGCAGTTTGGAGTTACAGCAGCGACGGTTGCAGTGGGGTTAACGGTCAGACTGTCAATTTTCTGTGCTAGAGCATCTACTTTAGCGTTGAACTTTTCAAGGCTGTTGATCTCGTACATCCCACCTTTCGCTGCGGGTTTCTCTGCTGGAATGCGTTCACCTCCCCATTGGCAGTGGTTCTGAGACATGTTTTCGATTAGTTGATAGGCTTCGTCGTATGGCTTATCCATAAGTGCACCGCCCGCGGCGGCGTCTACCGTTAATCTGGTGTTGTATAAAAGCCCATTATAGAAAGTACGGATCGTCACCCAGTCTTCTAAACCGTGGTGAGGACATGTTCTCATCATATCTTTGAACCTTTCCCACGCTTCGTAGAGAGATTCAGTATTTTGTCGAAATCCGTTGATTTGGGCTCTAAGCATAGCAGTATTGCTTGGTGGAAAGTATCTTGCTAAGAAAACGTTCTTCAACTGTCCCCATGTCGTAACGGAGTTGGATGGTAAGGATTGTAACCATGTCCGCGCTCTATCTCTAAGAGAGAAAGGGAAAAGACGAAGTCTTATTGCGTCTAGAGTTACTCCATTTGCTTTCACTGTGTCTGTGTATTGTACAAACTTCGTTAAGTGTTCATTTTGATCCTCAGTTGCATTTCCTGAAAATTGATTTTGTTGTACAGCTGACAGCAATGACGGTTTTAGTTCGAAATTGGTTCGATTGATAGCTGGGGCAGCTATGCTACTTCGAGGCTCCATCTGAGAGGGTGTAGCGTATGCCTTCAGCGGTTTGTTCTGAGGTCCTTCGGCCATCTTTGCTTCTTCAACAGGAGGATGAGCTAGAAGATCAGGAATGTTGTGTCTTCGTTGATATTCGACGATGCGCCTTCTTAGATGTAAGAAGCGCTCTAGTTCGGCGATTGTAGGTTGTAAGATTTCGCCTTGTGAGCGAGTACTTGGCATACAATCGAAGAACAAGTAGAGGGAGAGAGAATTGTTAACCTAGTCTATACTGTGTAACAAAAGATTACACTGTTGACTAAACGGGTCCCCGGCAACGGCGCCAAAAACTTGATCGCGACTTTCTATGTCTAACAAATCTAACTGCAAGTGCACAGTCTATCGCGTAGTAATAATAGATATCGATCCCACAGGGACTCGTAATCAATCTAGTATTATCGGGTGTTACGGTGTTTAGCTAGGTCGGTTTAGTTTCAAGTTGAATAATAGCAAAATAGATGCGTAAACTGAAGGGAACTAAAGCTTTTACTTAAGATATGAATTTATGAATCGATATGCAATAATTTTGTTCTTCGGGGATTTGACAATTTACTGGTGTATTAAGTGTTTTCGAACTTAGTTTAAGAAGAAAATAGTGATCTAAAGGCTTTTGTCTCACGATGGTTGTTGACGCTAGTCGCAACTCTAAGGCGGAACGTATGTTGTCGCTATCCCATTCGGGGTTAAAGTTACTTTTTGAAAATCTCTAAGTTCTAATCCTTTTTAAAGCGCTTTCGCTGTTTTTAAATCGAATGCCTAGTTTTTACTATCTGGTCTTAGCCGCAGCTGTCGCTTGTTGGTTCGTACCTTAATATGGTTTCCCACTGTCATGGCAAAACCACCGTAAATAGCTTCTCACTGTCGTGACAAAGGTTTATTTAGAATTTTGATTAAAAACTAAAACCATAAATGAGTTTCGAAAAGAGAAAGATTACGCCAATTATCCTCAAATCCCGTCCGAATTATTATTACATATCGATTACGGTAATTTAGCTAGACATGGAAAAAGAAATGATAATATATAAATAAAAGCAGTAATTGAGAACATACATCATAATGAAAATTGCAATTACGATTAAAATGAAAACCTGGAAATATTCCAATTGGCTTTTGGGCAGATCCTCCACAATGTTGGCAGGATTCTGGTCTTTGTGCCAATTGATCGTACAAGAAAAATGGAAATTACAAAATACCAAAGAATACAGAGAAGGAAAAGAGAAACAAATAAGAATATGAAAACGGTAAGGTTGCTCTGAAGATACTTGAATGCGACTCCCTTTTTCAGGTCCTAACCTCTTCCTTTTATAGAGAGAGAGTATCTAACTGTTATTCCTTCAGGAAGTGGGTTTGAGGCAGAAAAGTAGGAGTTAGTGGTCACACTTTTGGTCTTTGAGGGGGAATTTTAGCATGTGACTTCATTCTGCACGTTTTGGGTGCATGACGATCGTCATGGAGTTGTGACGGTCGTCACACGCATGACGAGCGTAACGGCCATGTGACGGTCGTCACATCAGTAGAACTCGTATCTGCTGTCTTTCTCTTGGTTTTTCATCTGTTTTTCACCTGTTTTTGCTCCTTTTCTTCATATTGCTTTGCTTGGACATGTTCTTTGTATATCTGCATAATACTTAGACAAATAGCATGGAATGTCCTGAATTCGGAGTGAAACCAGTCAAATATTAGTTAAAACACATGTCATTTTATATATACAATTTCGCGTTATCAGAGCACTTTCAAACTCTTGCTCTCTGTTAAAAGCCTTCGCAATCTATGGTAAGGATGATTGGGTTTAGAAATGTCTGATGCCCAAGGTAAATAGTCTTTTTTTCCAAACTCAAGCTGGTGAAAACAGGTACCAGATTCACATATAGGACACATTTTATGTCCTTTGACACTATATCCATCCAAATGCAGGAAAGTCGTTGATTGTGCAAAATAATATTACACGTATCTTAAACTTTTCACCAGAATATGCATCATCAAAGTCAACACCTTTATCCCATAAAAGTTTTAAATCCTTAATTAATGGACTTAGATGAACATTTATGTTGTTTCCAGGTTGTCTTGGTCTAGAAATCATCATAACTAACATCATATACTTGCGCTTCATGCACAACCAAAGAGATAGGTTGTATATCGTGAGAAGAATAGGCCACGAAGAATGGTTAGTGCTCAAATTTCCAAAGGGGTTCTTTCATTTAAGATAAGCCTAAGCCTAAGGTTTCTTGGCTCAAGGCCAAAATCTGGAAACAATGAATCAATTTTCTTCCATTGCAAAAAATCAGCTACATGGCGAATGTTTCCATCATATTTTCTTTCATCTGCATGCCATATAATACTCTTTGCATCAGTTGCATTAGCAAAAAGTCTCTTTAACCTCAAAATTATTGGCAAGTTCCATAACACTTTGCAGAAGGACGTTTCTTACTAACATTGTCATTGTCATCACAATTGTTATTCTTCAGCTTGTAATGCGACTCACCATATTATGGACATCGATTCAAATTTTTATACTCATTCCTGTATAATATGTAATCATTAGAGCCTGCGTGTATTTCGACATACTTTAAACCCATTGGACACAACATCTTCTTGGCCTCATAACATTGATCTGGAAAATTGTTATCTTCTGGTAGCATTTGTTTCAACAAATTAAGCAAATCTATGAAACGTTTATCCAACCACCCACCTTTTGCCTTCAAATGAAACAATTTTAACAACACAGACAATCGTGTAAAATTGGTGCACCCCTTATGTAAAGACACATCTTGTCGATACATAAAGTATCATAAATATGTGTTTTCATATAAGAAGATTCTCCAATATCACGAACCATATCTTCTAGTCGATCATCCATATCATCATCATTTCCATCCATTTGTGACGTCACATTTCTATTATTATCCACTTCTCCATGTCACCTCCATGTTTTATATTTGACATATTACATCACAACATAGATGATGTAATATTTATTTCTTTGCATTTTCTTATATTCCCACAAAGAACACAAGGACAATAAAAGATACCATTATTGTCAGGAAAAAAATTTCGGGAGAATTCCAGGAATTCAGGAACTCCTTTCTCATACACCAGACCTAGTCTATCGGCTTTCATCCAACAACGATCCATAAAAAAATCTGAAATTTATATAAAAAGAAACCTAATGTAAATGGAAATTAATGCTACACACACAACATCAAAAACCAAAACACCAGACCTAATATGATTATATGCACATGACAATGTCTGAATAAAACGTGAACATACATGGCAACACCAAAACATAAACATGAACATGGTAAATAACCTTACAAAGAACATAAACATTCAAAAGCATCAGAGAGACAGATTGGTAATGTACCATAATTCGAATAGGATGATGGTTTCCTTTCATAAATGATATTAGTTTCTAGAAATGAATGAAGATGGTGAAGGTTTCCCTATTGATGTCGTCTCGTTCGCTAAGCCACCCTTCTGTGTTATAAACAAAATAAAGTACCTGTTAGGTTTTAATATTATGGGAAAACATTTCATGACGGTTGCAAATTTCAACCGTAGTGAAATATGGAACATATAACCACAGTCGAACTAAACAATCATGGTGTTATACTTTCAATGTTTAAATAACAATAAATAAGAAGGGACATGCATGAATTTTTATTAACAAAAAGGAAATATGTTTATGCCGGACTCGAAGCATGTCATCCAAACTCTATGACCATGGTTTTTTTAAAGGAACCGTGATGAAAATTTTCTTAATAAAAAAAAACATGCACATACGAAATATGATATGACGATGGTGGTAAAATGGTCGTTGTAATATCGTGTCACCGAAGGTATTTTTTATAGTAGTGTTGATTTCTTTTTCTGCAATCTCCTTTTAAAGGATTTGCATCTTGATGTACTGATACCCTCTGTATGAGTTATTCTTCTTGTCAACTAAAATTGTTTAGTTGAATGTTTCTTTATCAATTATTTTGTTTTTTCTACTTGTTTACGTAATGTCACTTTTTCTTAATAAAATAAAAACATTAAAACACTGAAATAACAAAAAGCTTTTGAAAGACTTTTAAATTGCTTTGATTTTTGAAATTTCAAAGGGATATTTGTTATCCTATAATAATACATCCAATTCACAAGATGTGGGCATCTCAATAATCAGCATGATCTGAGTAGGTCAGAGGTTGTTATTCTTCTAGATATAAAAACCATCATCAAGCCTACCAGGTAGCAGGGTAAAAATCAGTGTTTTGCAAACCATCTTGAGTGTCAAAACTGTTCAAGACTAAGGGTGTTAAGGAGTCAGAACTCGATACCCACTAAATGCATAAACCAGTAAATTCATGTATTCATTTTCTTTCTTGTATAACATTCACAAGGCATACATGCATAGAACTCAGCCATGATTCAATAACCTTAAGATGAAGTCCAGTGCAAACCTCAGCAAAATCAAAATCCCAGAGCTATTATCAAGAGTAGAATTAGCTCTTTTCTTCAATACAAGTTGCAAGTTATTCGGAAATCAGTCTGTAGTGGTGTTGATCTCCAAAACGAGGTTTTTCCCCAGTAAAATGATTGATATATCTAAAGCGAGTTCTAGTGTTAACAAATTTCTACTAGTTTCCCCAAAAGATATTTCCCACAGAGTTTCCATTGAAAATCTCTCCAGCAAAGCTTCATGAACTCCTCGGGCGAGTCTCATTTCAACAGGATTTCCAAGATGGTATTCTCCAACATTATTATCCTTAAAAAGTCTTTTTGAAGTATTTGTCTAAGACGTACATCTATTCACTAGACTGTCTCAAGTAACAATCTCCCCAACAAGTTTGATCGGTAGAGTCCCAACAGACTAGATTCTCAGATTGTTCTCAGTTAATCTCCAACGAGTCTCTTGCATAATTATTCTCTAGAGGGGTCTCTTTTTTTCCCAACAAAAATTTATCTCCACTAGAAAAGTGTTTGAATTTAATTTCAACATGAGAATGTTATCTTCAGTGAAGGACGATTGAACGTAACTTTGATAAGTACATCTATATTCAATGAATGATGTTGAATATGATGTTACTAATAATCTATCTCCACTAAGAAAGTGTTTGGATATGAGTACATCCCTAGAAATCGCATTTGGACATGGCTTTATCTATCCCCTGCAGAGGTGCTTAACATGCTTACATGTTTGTTGCAATCCACAGTCAGCAAGAAGCAATAGAGTGTGATCTGATAACATTAAGAATAAAATGTTAGTCAAGAGCACTGAACAAAATTTTCTAATCCCCAGAAGAGTCTACTATAAGGAAAGAGCGATTACACATGATCTTATAATCTTTTAAGGAGTCTATTTTCAGTCAAGAGCGACTGAATTTATTTCCCTATAGCATTTACATTTCATTTGATGATTAAGTAATCAAGAGTTTTGCTTAACCTTAGTGCATTCATTTCAGTTCATGATTGAGAAATCAAGATTATTTCTTAATTCATTCATTGCATTTGATGAGTAAGTAATCAAGAGTATTGCTTAACCTTAGCGTGTTCGTTTTAATTCATGTTTGATAAATCAAGAGTATTTCTTAATTCATTCATTGCGTTTAATTAGTAAGTAGCAAAAGAGTATTACTTAACCTTAGTGCTTTCATTTTGGTTTATGGTTTATAAATCAAGAGTATTTCTTAATTCATTCGTTACATCTATTGTTTGAGAAGTCGAGAGTATTTCTTAAACTTGATTCCTTCCATCTACTTCATTTAAGGATTAAGAAGTCAAGAGTATTTCCTAATTCCATTTGATGGTTAAGTAATCAAGAATATGCTAGCCTCAGTTCATCCGTCCAGTTGACGATTAAGAAGTCAAGAGCATTTCTTAATAACGACACATTATTTCACCACATTAGATACAGAGAGATACTGGTCAAGAGTACTTATTTTTCTATCTGTATCTCTGTAAAATTTAAATTGTCATTCATGATAGAGAATCAGGCGTAAAGAGTCCAAGAGTTGACTACTCTGCGTCTGGTTCTCTGTTCATAGTTCATTCGCATCATATCCCTTGCACCAGAGGGCCAAATTTAGGAATGTTCAATATTTAAACTATCTTTCATCATGATGACTCAAAGACGAGAGTTCTTCACATCCTCCAGTTAAATATGTTTAAATAGGGAAAGATGTCTCACCCTAATTTTGCCCAAACATTTGATCCTCTAGTTGAGATTTTGTCACATCATCGACATATCTTGGCTCCCTCATTTTAGATAGTGATTTGAGGTTTTATTTCCTTTGAGGACAAGGTTCCCTTGATATTAGATTATGCACGACTCAATTTGAATTAAGTGTCACTTAATTTGAGGTCATTAAAAGTTCACTTGATAGTCATTCACTATTTATTGCCTTGTTTCAATATTTGCAAATATTTTAAATTTCACTTATTCCATGTGACTAATGAATTGTTTTCATTTGAATTTATATTTATATTTCATATGTTATTCATTCAAATGTCGAAGTTTCATTCTTATTGAAAAAAAACCATGATACATTTCTTTTTAGTCACTTTAGAGAGGCTTGAATTAAAGTGCTATTGAGAACCTTAAGTCTTAATTTCATAACACTTGAAACTTTCCCATTTAGTTGATCAAATCAATTTTGTTACCTTGAGTTGAGTCATCATTTCATTTTCAAAAAGTTCATATTGCAAGACTAAAGTTTAATGTTTCCGAAGTTCAAGCCAATTGGAATTGGCTTTTGAATGGAAATACATATTCATCACAGATAAGTTATCAAAGGACCATGTACCTTATGGGTAGCACCTGCCTGATTTGATTTGAATCAAACTTTACACTTGATTTGAATCAGAAAGGGAAATTGAGCCAAAGTATTGTTTTTATCATAACTTTTGTTCTGTAAGTCCAAATGATGTGTCATTAGAAGTGTTGGAAAGTTAATGCGCAAAGCTACCTCATGCATTACTACAAAATAAGCATTTCGTAACACTAATATTATAATGTCCATAGTGTTAATCGTGGTAATAGATTAGTCCTGAACGCTTTTTTTTGTTTACTAGATGACATGTCACAACAGTCAAATATAACAACCATAGTGAAAAGTACACAAAGTGAAATGGTTCGAATCCCATCACCAAAAATTAGCCATTTCTCGTGATAAAAATTTTTATTGACCATGTATATCACCACAGTTTTTATTTTCGATAGTGATTAAACGTGATATTTATTTATATATAAGCAAAATTATGTATCGCTTCAGTACATAACAACCGTCTCTCTCAAAACAAAACCCTAAAAATTATTTCACTTGTCTCTCAAACGAAATCCTAACAACACTATCACTCGTCTCTCTCATATGGAAACCACAAAACGAAACTATAACAACAAATCTTGGCCAATGGGTATTTACAGGTTCGTTTCTCTGGATTTTTTTTCAAAATCTGTTTCAATAGCTTGTTTCATGATGTTTGAACTTTCTTCTTTTTTCGTCTTATAGGTATGGATGCTTATTGCAATAAAGAGAACAAAGATAAATTTAGCCTGGCAAACTTGTGTCAAAGATCCAGAATGACATCCATTCAAAATATACACAAGTTTGTTGGTCTAAACTTATCTTCATTCTTATTTCATTGTTGACACGACATTATGAGACTTGACATGTATGGTATGTTTCTGAAGTATTTTATGCCTTCATATGTTTGTTGTGTCGTGTTTGTTGGTTATTGTTTATTATTGATGAATTTTTTGATAAATATTGTTGTTAATGTCTATTTAAAAGATGAGTTTATTATATATTATGAGGTTTGAGTGTTTTTCCAATCCCTTGCCGAATATATAACTTTGCAAACTGCATTAGAAAATTATGATATGATATAGATAAAACTGTATTAGAAAATAAGTACACGTTCAATTTTTTATAAGTATTCTTCACATTATTAACTGCATGTTGTTATTTGACCGTTAGAACTTGATTTAGTGATTGTAGATCTTCAACCACCCTCTCTCCACCTCTAATTTTATTTACAAAGTAAATAATATTTTATAAAACGAATTAGAGGTGAAGGCAGGGGGTTGTTGAAGAACTAGGATCATTAAACTATGTTCTTACTGTCAAAGAACAAAATATGAATAAGGAGTTGAAGGACCCTTGTCAAGTATTGAATGTGTACTTATTCTTCTAATATAACTTAATTTGTCATATTATAATGTTCTAGTGCAGATTGGAAGGTTTATATGTTTAATGAGCATTGGCGTAATAAGCATTCCACATAATTTATATAAACTCAAGGCTATATTTAACGACGGTTGTCTAGATCAACCTTTGTTAAATATGTTGCATTTAATACACCACAACGGTTGTTTAAAGAAATCGTTGTGTGGTAGGTAGCACACTACATAGGTACAATCACAGTCGCTCGCCAGTGGTTAAAATCATCATACGTACAATCACATCTTACGTTACAACAGTTGGACCTACGTGATGGTATCCCTTTTCCAACTGTTGTGGTATGAGTTTTCTATAGTAGTGATGGTAGTGCTTGGTGAAATAATTGAGTTGTAGTCATGTATCTACTATAGGGTTGTATGAGATGACATGTATAATCAATTAACGATTTGTTGTGATTATGTAATGATGTATTGGTGTTATGATGAATTACCATGATTTAATGCTTGTGAATATGCATTTGTTGAGTCACTGTTGTCTGGTGTTTTATGTTGAATGTCGTAACATTGATTAATTGTTGCGTATAGTGAATGTATTTTATGAATATGTCCAGTAATTGATTAATGATGGATATGTGCATACGTGATGGTGATGTTGTGATAATTGTTGTGAATTGTGGTGATGATGATGATGTGCTGCTATATGAGCATGATTGATGTTGCAGAATTTTAAGTATGTTATTTTGGGATGATAGTTTTTTTAGGGGAACTATTATTGTTTGGGTCAATGCATGTTTTATTTAATGTCATGAGGGGACTTTAAACATTATGTTATTGTTACATTAACGTGTTATGACATGCATTCATTATGTCATTGTTGTGATGGAAGGGGCAAGTTGCAATTCGAGCAGGATGAATGGTGACTGATCGGTGGTTTTTATGTTTTCTTTTACCATTAATTTTAGGGAATCTTATTATATGTTTATTCGTTGTATTTCCCTTTCTCTATATTTTATGCTTTGGTTGTGTCTCTTTAATGTTTTTAGGTTCAGATAAGCATTCAGGAAGAACTCGGTGCGAGAAAGAGTAAATTTACGGATTTTTGCCAATTTTACAAGGGGCCAACATGGGCACCAGTGTCACCTGACACGGGCCGTGTCAGTTTGCGTGGAGTTGAAGAGGAAATTAAGGTGAAACAGTGGGCTGACACGGGCCGTGTCAACATGCCTGAGACAAGGAAATTGAAGAAAAAGATACAGGGAACCAACACGACCGTCTGTGTCAGCTGACACGGGTCGTGTTGGCCTTGATGTTGATTTTTCCCGTTTTTTGCTGATTTCAAATGTTTACTGATCTGGAGGATATTTTTGGCATTTCCACCTACTGGTATTTGACTTTTTGTTATTTAGATGAGTTTGGACGATAAAAGAAATGACTTTTGATTGGAAAAAAATACACGATTGAAGATTGGAGAAGAGAAGGTTTTTAGAGAGCGAAAGATTTTCATAAGCGGAAGCAGTTGACGATCCAAGTTCATTCCAATCCTTGTAATGTCTAATTTTTATATTGTATTTTCTTTGAACACTATGAGTAGCTAAACCCCAATGCAAGGGATGTCCATGATTTGGACATGTAATGACTCTGATATTAGTATTGCAATAACAATTTCTTTGTTTTTCATAATTGATTTGATCTCTAACTAGTCTTAATTCTTTCCTATCGGACAAACAAGGTTTCATTTTCGATTAACGATTAGGCTGAATCGTCGTTGTTAATACTTTGCTTTGAATTATTCTATAGTAGATGTACCCAGGACTAGGGATACCCTATAGAAACTGCAATATTCTTGATAATTGATTGATTAATTTCATCTGTAATTCTCTATTGACATAGGAATTAGGGTGAATGATTAAAGGTTTCTCACTAAGGACGCAGGGGTAAACATTCTAAAGAATCAGTAATTAATTAGTTACAATAAGTTGATTCAGAGTTGTTATTGAGTCAGATCAAACACCATCTCTAGCATAGTTTACTCATACATTTCTAAATCACTCAATTACTTTCTTTATTTTATACGCAATTGTTTTATAACTTCACCAAACAATCCAAAACCCCAATATTTTGTTTAGTTGAATTGAATTAAGAACTCTATATCCTCAAGCAGACCTTGAGATCAACATTTGGGACTTTATCCCTTACTACTACATAGGCAAACTAGTATACTTGCTATTTTTCCGATCAAGTTTTTGGCGCTGTTGCGGGGATTGCCAAAGATAATAGAGCTCACGGATTTATTTCAATTAGAATTTTGTTGCTCTGCAACTAAAATTTTATTTTCTACTTATATTATTTTTGTTTATTATTATTATTATTACTGATCTTTATCTAATATTTGTATGCGAGGAAAGCCCTCATCTAATTTTCCTTTTGACGCAGAACCTAAAAGGTCTTTGCATACTAGGCTCAGACAAGCTAAACAAGAAACCTGACAGCTTCAAATGAGGAAACTATAGTCCAGAACGAGAAAAAGAAGAAGAAGCTTTTGTTCATTCGGAGCATTCAATACAAGTTTAGAGTTAGATACCGAGTTAGAGACAGAAACAGTAATGGGTGAACCTCAAGAAAGGCTTCTTGGGACTATGGGGGAGTAAATGCTCCAGCAGGTCGGTTGACTATTGTGAATCAACCGACAATGTTGCTAACTTTCAGCTGCACCCTACAACAATCCGACAAATTGAGAAGAGACCTTTTACCGAAATATTAGTGAAGATGCAAATAAGCATTTACAAAGGTTTCTTATTATGAGCACTACTTTGAAGATTGAGAGGCATCCTGAAGAAGCAAAGAATTAAGAATGTTTCCGTTCACTCTTTCTGAAGATGCTGAAGAGTAGTTTTACTCATTACCTGCTGGAGTATTACTACTTGGGAATAGATGGAGAAGAATTTTCTTAATAAATACTTTCATGCTTCTGTTTATATTCGAAAAAGGTATGATATTATGAATTTTAAGCAGAAAGAAGGAGAGTCACTTGGTGATTCTTACAAGAGGTTATTGGTTGCTTACCCCATTCACAATATGAATCAAACTGAACAGATGCAAATGTTTGTGAATGGACTCAGAATAAAGATAAAGCAACTTATTGATACAACTGCTGATGGCTCATCCAACTTTACAACAACCACGGGTATTAGGAAGATCATTGAATCCATTCCTGCAAATGAACATTTAGAATCATATGATCATAGTGTGAGTAAACCTGGGGAGTGATTAACTTGAAACTTGCTAATAAAGTGGTAAAGATGGAAGGACAAATAGTTGCTGAGTTGAAAGAAAACTCAAAGTGGTGAATGTAGATACTCAAACTGTAGCCAAGTTCAACCTGTTCAAGCTGTTAGTTGTGAGATTTATAGTGGACCTCACTTTACTGCACATTGCATTGCGACTGCACAACAAATTGAAGAGATAAAGTTTATGAAGTAGAATAATCCATATTCTCATACTTATGATCTAGGGTGGAAGAATCATCCTAACTTCTCCTGGAAAGATCAGAATCAACCTCAATACCAACAGTATTAACAGGCTCCTCAAAAGCAAAGTGAGAGATAACTATTGAAAAGATGGAAGCTCACAACATCAATTCCAAGAAGGGACCTGGAATAATCAGAGAAACCTGGAATAATCAGAGAAACGCCATAAATTCTATCAAAAATATTGAGGTTTAGATGGGACAAATAACAGAATAACTCTCCATGCAAACTCAAGGAACCCTTCCGAGCGCGACAGTACCAAATCCAAAAAATCATGAGAATGTTAATGTTGTCACAACAAGAAGTCAGAAATTTGTTGAAGAAGAGGAAGAAAGGGCAACAAATGATTATCATTGTATAGAGGTGGATCTGGAAGTGAGAGAAAGTAAGAAATAACCAGAAGAAGTTATACCACCCGTAAAGCCAACTGAAGAGAAAGAAAAAGGAGGCTAAACCCAAGACCAAGCTACCTTATCCTCTAAGAATAATGAAGAAGGATCCTAAGAAGAAATGCTTTGAGAAATTTATCATAATGTTTAAAAAGTTAGAGATCAATATGCCTTTCTTTGAAGCACTCAAGCAAATGCAATTGTACAAAAAATTCATGAAAGAGGTAATCGTTAAAAAGAAACCAATGGGAGAGGAGCAGCAAATTTTAACTGAGCAGTGTAGTGAAATATCACAAGGTAGGAGAATCTCCATCAAGCGGAAAGATCTTGGATCTATAGATATCCCATGCACTATAAAGAACAGAACTTTCAAGAAGGTCCTAATTGATTCAGGTTCTAGTGTGAGTCTCATGCCATTATCTATTTTTAAAAAGCTGGGTATTGAAAAGGTGAGCGGTACATGGACAAATTTAAGATTTTCTGACCACACGGTTAAGAGGTCATATGGGATAGCCAAAGATGTACTGGTGGCGATTGATGAATTTAGCTTTCTAGTTGATTTTGAGATCATGTACATTCTAGAAGATGAAGAAACCCCTATCATTCTTGGCCGACCATTCTTGCTCACAATTCGATGCAACGTCGATGTGGAAAAAGGATGTTTGACGTTAAGATTATTTGGTGAAGAGATAACATTGAAAGTGTTTGAAATTAAGAACAAATGGGAAGAAAAAGGTAATCTCTCTCCTATTGGCATGATCAGAACGTATGGGGAAAACCAAATCCCAAAACCTCCACCAGAAAAAGTCTTAAGCATAAGCTCTTAGAGGGTGACATCATTATCAGCTTCACTAAGCATGACAACTCAAAGATTCATTCAAGAAATCAAGAAAAGAAAAGGTAACGATATGGAAGTTGGAGCTGACTCGAGGCACAAAGCAGTTCTTATCTCTGAACCAGACCAATTCGTTATTACAAAAAGGTCAAGCAACAAGGCGTGGAAGCTAAAATACCCCCCAAAAAATGAGGAGTGAATCGTCGAGCCATGCGACGTTAAACGAAGCACTACATGGGAGGCAACTCACACTTTTACTGACTGAGCATTTTTTGTTGTTGTTTGTTTTGTTTCGTCTGCAGGTAATAAACAAGATCTTATAGGTGCATGCTATGATGCAAAAATTGGTGTTGCATTACCTTCCGTCTCCTCAGTAAGCATCTTTGTGAGTAACCCTTCTTGCTCTTGTTCTAACACATTGGGCCAATTTTTAGTTCAAGTTTAGAGGAGAATTGACTGTCTTTAGTTTTTTTATTTAGTACTTGTTATTTCTGTTTTTGTGTGTTGTTTTATTGAAACCACTTTGAATTCTCCCCGAATTAGGATCGTAGAAAATTTTCTTGTGAATAATATGATTGTGAGGTAGTCAAGAAAGTATATAAAGTTTGAGGAAAGAGGAGCTAGAACGAGAGACATTGGGAAAGTTTGAAAATTGAGGTATAACATGAACACCCTAGATTCCCCGGAGTAAGGAAATGAGTCCAACATGTAGATTTATGCCATAGTACTTGGACTTGAGAAGTATTCTCCAATTAGTTCCTAGTGATAGTTCGACATGAGAGAACGACTTAAGGCACCGAAAAAGTGAATAATGATGATAAAGACAACTAGTCCTTATAAGTTGGGTAACCCTCACCCGATTACTTAGCCTAACGGTGATTGAGTCTTAATTGTCGTCCCAAAGTGGA
>CAWUDS030005764.1:0-46505 GCA_963859935.3 Lathyrus sativus | reverse complement strand
TCTCTCACTTGTCTGGGTGAGTCTTTGACCTTTAGGTGATTGTTTGACTCAATGTGAATGCTCCCCCGTCATAACTCCCCATCAGTGGTATCAGAGTCGTGGTTCGGCTTTGTGGGAGAATGGGAGTTGGATCCAATGTTGGATCCTCTTATTGGATGTGGGGGACTCACACTTGTGGGAAAGAATTTTGGGTTTAAGTGTGAGTGATTAAAGTCTCACATTGCCTATGAATGGGTGAAATGTTGGATTTATAAGAGAGGTAACTCATTTACCTAATTAACACCTTAAGGTTTTTAGTTGAGATGTGGCGTCTCCCTCTCTTATGGTCCTGGAGCATTAGTCCCATTAGTTCTCCTGACTCTCCCGAACTCCCCAACATTTTACACACTCATTATCATGACATTTCATCTCATCCATCTTATTCAAAGAAAACATTGATTGAAAATCAACCCTAGTCCCCACATTACTAGAGACTTAACATCGTACACATATAAAAACCTAACATAATTTGTATAACTTCAATCGAATAACCATTTAACTTCTAGATTAGGAGTGATTTTATACCAATATGGCTAGGAAACAACCTTATATAGATGCTTGCAGTGGAACAATCGATTTCGACGAACACGTAAAAAACATAGAAGGAGTCCTCGACTATCGAGGTGTTGATGGCTCACTGAAGTATGGGTTATTCATGTTAAACCATAGGGAATGCACAAGGACATGGTTCAAGAAACCCCAACCCTACTATATTGGATCTTAGAATAATTAGGGATGTCAATGGGGCAGAGCGAGGGCAGGGCATACATCCTCATTCCCACTTTCAAATCTATTTCTCTTTTTCCTCCTCGGATCCCCGATACGGGGGAGATTTTGTTCCCCATCTCCATCCATGTAAATTCCACCTATTTTATTATTATTTTTAACTAAACTAATAGTAAAAAAAAAATTTAAAAACTAACCACAAGAATTAAGAAACTAACCTTCTATAATAAATATATTATTTTCACATCATGGAATATATGCTTCAAGATTCACGACCACACAATTTTCAAACTTACAAGATTTAAAATAATCATTTAGATTTCTCTCTCTCTCTCTCACACACACACATGCACGCGTTCCACACACACACAAACACACACGCGCACACATGCACGCGTCCACACACACAGAGACACACACACGTACACGCAGACATACACACACAACCCAAAGTTTTATTAAATAAGTTATATGAAATGACAAATAAACTTAAAATTATATATTAATTAAGGATATATTGGTATTTTAGATGGGCGAAAATTTGTGGGGTAGAGGATATATTCGTTGTCCACTTCATTGAAGTGCTTTAGGGGAGACTTTGTTCCTCATCCTTATCCCCGCGAAGAAACATTCTCCATCTTTAGGGCCCGAAACGGGAAATTCCCGCAGGAATCCCCATTAGCGGATGCAAGTGGTTCTTAAAAGAAGCCATCCTAAAAAAATATACAAATGTTGCGATGAAGTTATACCTTCTTGAGAATAGACTCCTTCCCGAAAGCATGTTTTCTAAAGAAATCAGTTTGTACCCCACCAAGCGATTTAAATGATATACTAAGAAGATATCAATTGTACATACTCTATGAAGAGAAGATCTACGCTGGAAATAAAGAGTGGAAGAGGAAAGTCGACTCAGTCCTTGATAAGTGCCTAAATGAAAAAATTTCCATAGCATAATAAGGCAAATATTGATTTATTTTGCAAGAAATCATCTTAAACACCCCAATTTATGTATACATAGGATTAATAATGTTTACTAATTTATTATTACTTTAATATCTTTTCCAACACTTTTGCAGAAAAATAAACCAAAAATTAATCGAGGACATTCTCCAAGCAAATAATACAGAGGCTTAGCTAGCAAAGTCAACAAGTTTGCATATTTCTAAAAAGAGAAAATTCATGAGAATCATAGAAGTTTTAATGATCTATATGGACAAGCTAGCAGAGACTTAAGGGTGACGAAAATTAAGGGACATTTTGATAATTGGATTCTTGTCATTATCGACTATCAAACGTCCATCCTTTGCAATGATCTCCACCTATTCCATTAATGTCTTTGTCATAGAATATGTCATGAGGAAAACTGAGTAAAACGTGTCCTTGAAATTGTAGATATATTCCATAAAACACTCAAAGTGTTTCTAGAGTTTCTTTAAGATGCCTGACTATATCAATCATCCAATTCTACTAGCCTCAATAGGTTAGAGATATTGAAGACTAGCATAATGATCAATAAAAGGCTTATACTGTTAACTTAATTAGCAAATAGAAGATCACTTGGACCCACACCAACCACAAAACTACAAAGCCTAAATGATATCTATGGCCCACAATGAAATCCTTGTCTGATTGGAGCCCACTTCCATTATGATTAGAAACACACAATGGAGCAATAGCCTATATTTGTTTGTGTATAAAGAAAAATCGTCAAAACAACATACATTTTTACAATTATTACAAGCTTTTTTGAAAGGTCTATGCAGAAGATATAGCAGATGAGAAAATAAATAATAGTTAGAAGGACTCATGAGGAGGATTGTGGAGGATGTACGTATTATCAGAACTGCATGTGAAGTGTGAACAAACAAATTGATAAAGTCTTCACGTTCACTCTGTTGTGTAGTAATTTGTTGTAGTTTTTTGCCACAGTTTGTACTGTTGCCTTTCACAGAGAGAAGTTTTTTCCAAAAGTGATTTAAGGTTTCACACTTTCACTATTTCGCAGCAGTTTGCAGCTTTTATTGCTCTTGTGACTGCCTGCCAACCAATTTTTTTTTCTAACTTTACTACCACAAGAAATAGTTGCTAAAAAGTGAAATTTCATTACTTAACCTCTAAGTAATGAAGTCTTTTAATTTTTTTCTATGAATCCTCTTCCATTTAAAATGATCTTGGAGATTTGTTACATGTGTATATTTGTTTAAGTTAGAACTCAAATATTGATTCTTTAGGTTGAGTTATGAGAGTTAGTTCCTTCTAGTTGGACT
The DNA here is from genome assembly GCA_963859935.3 of Lathyrus sativus. Lineage (NCBI taxonomy): Eukaryota > Viridiplantae > Streptophyta > Magnoliopsida > Fabales > Fabaceae > Lathyrus > Lathyrus sativus. The sequence goes on along the minus strand of CAWUDS030005764.1, from coordinate 43,473 downwards.
TACTTTTCATACTCAATTAGGTAACTTACATAATTTACTCATAAATATCTGAAAAACAAAAAATTCATATAAAATATAAATAAAATTCTCAAAAAAGGGATGAGTTTGGAGATGAATATAATTATCAACTTAAATAAGTGAGGCATAATGTGGATAAAGATATTTTAATATTCCCATCATACCTATATAATATATATTTATATATTATAATTCATGCATATTATTAAATAAAAATATATATTTATCAATTTCAAAAAATATATCCTTATTAAACTATTATTTATTTTATTATAAGTGTTCGTTTATTTCATAATTTAATAATAAAATATTTATTTTTATAATATTATTAAAGATTTAAAATTATATGATATTTATATTTCAACGATTTAATTTTACTAGAAAATGCGCATAAAAAATACGAGTATGAATATTTAGGTATTTATAGACACGAATACAAATTTAAATGTTAGTGCACACGCAGGTATAAGCTTAAGTACGAATTTTTTTCAACACAAATATAGAAAAATAAATATTATATTATCCTACCTAAATTTTTCTCATTGCCATCTTTAATCATACTCTCACTACTACAAATAGTACATTTTATCACAAAACTTTAGCCAATGAAAATTTGAGGTCAAATGACCTGAAACGCGTCATTTTTTTTAAGTTTAATGTTATCACTCGGTTTTGTAGAAAATTAACATGTTATGTAGTTCAGGGTTTGAGCTTCGATTTCCAGCTCCTACAAATTTATGATTTAAAATTTTGCGATTATTTTATAAATCATCTTATACTTCAGTTTTTTTTAAAACCCGACATTTAAAAGTTGATTAATATTTTATTAAATAAATTGAATACAATTTTTACCCTCCATGTTGTTCTCTCGATTTTTTTGAAAATCAAGATATAAACTCAAAATAATATTTTATTCAATATCAAAATGTTAAGTTTCATTCACTTTTTAGGTCGTAACACTTTTCTTCGACTGAAACACCATTCTCTCAACCAAGCAAATTAAAACACCATCTTCTCCAAGGAGGAAGGAAGCTCGAACCTCAAACCAACACTTTTCTTCGACTCTCTCATCACGTTTCTGGTATGTAAAAGCCTCTCCATAAAGTTGTTGATGATGTATTTATAGCAGTTGTTGATTTTGTTGTTGTTGTCGTCGTCGTCATTTTTGTTGGTGTTGTTGTCGTTGTTGATATTGTTGTTGTAGTTATTGTTATTATCATAGATGTTGACACTTAAGGTATAATGTAGTGTTGTTGTTCATTGTTATTGTTATTGTCATAGTTTTTGAGACATATGGTATAATGTAGTGTTGTTTTTTGGGTATATGTAATTATTGTTGTTTATTGTTATTGTTGTATTATTTTGAAATGTTCATATTTATTTTACTTTCAAAAGTTGTGTGCTATTATGGATCGTAATTGGATGAGACTCAATAGGTTAAGTAAATAGTGTGAGAATGGAGTGATTCAATTTCTTGAATTCGTGGGGAAAAAAACATTTTTAACGATAATGGAATTTTTTGGTGTCCTTGTTAAATTGGCTGAAATACGCAAAAATATGCAAGGGATGATATATTCAATCATTGTTGTTGTGATGTACCTATTCAAAATTATAAGAAATGGATATGACATAGTGAAGTGATAAAAAAAAGACCTATGTTACATAGAGTTGAAGATTATGAATTTATGAATGAGACTCTAGAATATATGATTCGTGATATTGGAGAAAATACTTTTTAGAAAGAACATGTGGAATATACTTTCAGAAGTGACATGGAAGAGTCGCTATATCCAGGATGCAAAAAATTTACAAGATTGTCAGTTGTGTTAAGTCATTAAACCTAGAAATTTAGATGACTTGGAACATGAGGTTGCAATTATCTTATATCAAGTAGAGATGTTTTTTCCTCCATCATTTTTTGACATTATGGTTCACTTAGTTGTTCATCTAGTAAGGGAGATTAGAATTTATGGTTCAATTTATTTACAGTGGATGAATTCAGTAGAGCGATACATGAAGATCTTTAAAGGGTATACAAACAATCATCATCTTCTGAAAGCTTCAATCGTTGAACAATACATCACCGAAGAAGCTATTGAGTTATGTATAAACTATTTGTCAGAAGTGAACTATATACAAATTCCCGAGTCTCATCATGATGGAAGATATGATAGTAGAGGTATTCAAGGTTTAAATATTAAGACATTGATTGGATTGGAGAGATGTCGTTCTTCAAGAACATTTAAATATATTGAATAACCTTAATGATGTTCAACCTTACATGACCATTCACAAAAGTCTTATCAAGGAAAAATTCTCCGGATGGGTGAAAAATATTCTTGACAGAGCATAACAAAACTTTCATAACTTGGTTAAATGAAAGTGTTTCTAAAGAGAGTACTGCATCAGAGGAAATTAAATAGATATCACATGTGCTTAAGTTTAATGTAATATCTTGAAGTGCATACGACATTACTAAATATTCATTCTATACAAAATCAAAGAATGATCGTAGTACCGTACAAAATAGTGTGGTTATGATTGAAGTTGAATCCATGTTCTTCTCTAGTTCGAAAGATAAGAATCTTGTACTTGCATCTAAAGCGTACTTTGGGGTTATTGAAAAGATTATGGAGATTGATTAGGTTACTTTTAAAGTGTCTTTATTTAAGTACCATAGGATTGACAACAACGCTGGCACAGAAACCGATGAATTAGGATTCACACAAGTTGATCTCTGAAATACGATTTATATGAACGAACCATTCATCAGGACATTCCAAGAAAAATAAGTTTTTTATGTCACTGATCCTTCTAACACAAGATGGTCAATTGTTCTTCAAGGAAAATATATTCCTTATAGTGATTAAAATCAAGATTTTAATTTAGTTACCCCCTCTTTCACAATACATGTACCTCTCTCGTCAGAAGAAAATGATTCTGATGGTGAGGTGCATGCTACTCGTCGTGATCATCAATAGGGGATATGAAAAAAACTAGTAAGTAAATGTTTTACATCAGTTAGTAATATATATTTACTCATTTATCTTTTTATATTCTTTTTACTAAATATTTAATGTTGCTGATGATAATAATCTTAGTTGGTTTTAAATGTGGTTCAAATTATAGGTGTTTAACGACTGGTAACAAATCATAGAAGAGAACTTTTGGACGACCTACAAGATTTTGCATTTTGGTTATTGCTTTTGTTGGTTAATAATTTGTTTTAGTTTTAATTTATTGTAAAATTATATGGTGTACATGTGCCATTTTGCTTTGCAAATGGTATAAATAATTCTTAGAGAAGTATTTTAGAGAGAGTTAACAATGTGTTAACTGCTCTGTTAGTTGTTGTTAGTTGCTGAGTTGTTAACAGTTAGACTTAACTATTTTTGTTACAACACTGGTATATAAACCAGTCTAAGCATTCATTCTATTTTTCTAATGTAATACGTTTTCATCCTGATATTGTGATAAACATTGTATAAGCTTTTCTGCAATTGCACAAAGTGCAAGCATGAACTGAGTTCATAGCTTAATATGGTGTCATTTGCAGAATTGATCCTCATCGCTTTCCCTTTCGTTCATCTCTTATTCGTCTCTTTAACAGCTCACGGTGTCTTGATTTAACAATGGCGGAGTTTGAGAATCAAGAATCGGCTAACAAGGAAAACTCTCAAGAAATTTCAACTGTGTTTATAACCACCAAAACTATGAATTCGTTTGGGCTGAAACTTTTAATCAAGTTGCAAGAGAACAATTACCTTCTATGGAATCAACAGGTTGAAGGAATGATTTTGTCTCAAAAGATGCACAAATTAGTAGTTAATCCTCAGATCCTGTTGAAGTATAAAACAACTCAAGATTGCATTAAAGGATTTCTAACGAATATGAAGCTTGGATTATGCAGGATCAAGCTGTGTTGATTTGGTTGTTATCCACCATCTCCAAATTTGTTCTACCTAAGGTTCTTGCGTGCAAACATGCGTTTGAGGTCTGGGACAAGATTCATTAGTTCTTCAATGCACAAATGAAAGCTAGGGTTCATCAACTTCGGGTAGAGCTCAAATCCACCAAAAAAGATAATAAATCGATTATTGAATTTGTGTTACGTATCAAGGCTATTGTGACTTCTTTATTAGCAAGTAGGTGACTCTATTACTGAGCAAGATCAAATAGATTCCATTCTTGATGGTTTACCTGAGGAATATGACTTGTTTGTTATGCAAATGTATGCATGTTTCTCGCCTTCTTCACTGTGTGATGTTAAAGCTCTATTGTATGTGCAAGAAGCACAACTTGACAAATATCATCAAGAACTCACCACAACAAATGTTGTTGCTGATGTGGCTCATACCAATCTAGCTGAGAATAGCTCTAGAGGAGCATATTCCAACTATCATAGTCGTGGAAGGTCAAGTCGAGGGCGTCATCATGGTAGTGGTAGACACACAACTAGTAATAGGCCTACTTGCCAAATCTGTGGAAAATATGGGCATGATGTCACCACATGTTGGCATAGATTTGATGAGAACTATATGCCTTCCTCTTCATCAAGTGATCAAACAAAGGTTGCAAAGACCTCAACTCCCACGAATTATTCAACTCAAGAGGTTGCTCAATAGTCTCAAACTGTAGCAATGATGGCTACTACAGGTAAACCAAAGACTTACACTCAATTATACTCACTACCTACATAACTAGAATCACAAGCTTGATTTGCTGATTCAGGTGCTTCTCACCACCTAACACCTTATGATTCTCTTTTACAAACCAAATGCAAATATGTAGGGCCTAATAGAGTGTATGTTGGTAATGGTCAAACTCTTAGCATTGAATTTGTAGGTTCTTCTCAGTTGTCTCTAGTATCATTCCTAATTATAAGTTGAAACTTATTAATATCCTACATGTTCCCTCTATAACTAGGAATTTTTTGTCTGTTTCCAAGCTCTCTAGTGATGACAATGTTGTGTTTGAATTTCTCCCTAATAAATGTTATATTAAATCTCAGGATTTTGACCAAATCATTGTGGAAATTCTAGATGCTAGTGGTGTTTATATATGCATCATAACTTAAGCGCCACCAGTGGTGTTTAACACTATGTTGCTTCTCACTCAAGTCCAATGTCTTCTAATAATTGTAACAATAGTATGTTGTGGCATAATAGGTTAGGTCATACAAACTTTACTTTTTTTGTTCACGTTCTAAAGTTGTGTAATATACATTCATCTAATAAACATGATTTCCATTTTTGCAATCCGTGTAATCTTGGTAAAGATCATAGGTTATATGCATATATAACTAATATAGTGTACCACATACCTTTTGATGTTGTTTACACTGACTTGTGGGGTCCAGCACCCAATCCTTCTAGTTCAGGTCATAACTATTATATTTCCTTTGTAGATGGTTGTTTTAGGTATACATGGTTATACTTCCTCAAATCCAAGTCTGAAGCCTTACATTCCTTCAAAATATTTCGTAAATTTGTTCAAACTCAATTTCAAGTCATTATCAAGTTTGTCCAGAGTAACTTGGTGGAGAATTTCTCCCTTTCACTAATATTCTCACTGAACTAGGGATAACTCATAGACTTACATGTCCCTACACTTCTCATCAGAATGGATCTGTTGAGAGGAAACTTCGGCACATAGTAGAGATGAGGCTCACAATGTTAACTCATGCCTCATTACCTTTATCTTTTTGGAATCATGGTTTTTCCACAACTGTTCATGTCATAAACAGACTTCCCACTTCATCCCTCCAAAGAGCAACTTCACCCTTTCATGCACTTTATGGTAAGCAACCTGATTATACCTCACTCAAGGTGTTTGGTTGTTCTTGCTTCCCACTTCTTAGACCCTATAATAAAAACAAGTTCCAACTAAGAAGCCAATAGTGTGCTTATATAGGGGTTTCTTCTCAACATAAAGGTTTCAAATGCCTTAGTAGTGAAGGCATGATTTATATCTCTAAGGATGTTAATTTTACGAATAACCCTTTCTGTTTTTTAAATTGTTTGGTACTGAGTCCAAGTCTAGCACACCTATAAATGTCAAGGGTGTGACTAGCTCTGCTACTGCTCCATTATCATCTGTACCTACTACACATGTGCCATCATTACAAAACTCTATTGGACCACATCCTGTCAATAACAGCCTAGGTTCTCACCATATTGTGATTTTTTGACCCAAATACCCTAGTTTGAAACCCTAAATACCATAACACCCCAGTTTGAAATATATTTACCAGCCTACCCTACTTTTGAAGGAGTTCGTCCAACAGAAGGACGAACTAGTGAAATGGATTGAAGATGTTCGTCCAATGCAATGGCGAACTGGTTGAAGGAGACAGCCATGAGTGAGTTCGCCCATTGCAAGGGCGAACTTGTGAAGGGTTTTTTTTTTTTTTAATTTTTTCAGATTTTCAAATATATATTTAATTAATTTTAAATACATTAATTTCAAATATATAATACTCCTAATATATTTAAGTAATTTTAAATATATTAAATACTCCTAATATATCTAATTAATTTTAAAAAAATTATTTAATATAAAACATATAAAATTTACTTAATTAATTTAATAAAAAATAATAGTTAATTAATTATATAAAAAAGTTATTTTATTAATTTTGTATAAAAATTAATAAAGTAGATTTTTTAATAAATTAGGAGTATTTTATTTTTTATTAAATTAATCTACTATTTAATATGTGAAAACTATTTAATATAAAACATATAAAATCTATTTAATTAAACTAATAAATAATATATTTAATTAATTTAAAAAAAAAACTATTTAATATAAAACATATAAAATCTGTTGAATTAATTTAATAATAAACGTATTTAATTAATTGATCAAATAATTTACAAGAATAAAATTTTAAGATTAAATAGTTACAATAAAATTGATTACTTAAATATACATATCATCGAAGATGACCCCCAGTTCCACACCTAGGGGCCCTTCGATGTCGGTGTCCTCTCCCCAAACGCTCGTTTGCAGATGACTGAGATGAGTCGGAAGACAAATCTTCATTGTGATGTGTTGTCGGGGGGATTGTCTGCCTTGTAGAGGGTCCTGGTTCATCATCTAGAATATCTTCGATGTTAAAATCCGGCATCTGCATCAGTTGCTCCTCTGTCAGTAAGAAATGTTGGAATGAATGTGTTGGTTGTGGTGGTTGTGGCATTCGCATTGGTCGAAGGAGAAACAAAGGAAGCCTGGAGTTTTTTTCTGAGGAACCTACGATTACACGTGACACCACAATCGAATTTATGTCTAATATCTGATAGACATGAATCGATAAAAAGTGCATACAACAATCCTGAAAACGGTTGGCAACATCCACCCTCTTCACATGTCTACTGCATAAGACACATTGCTCAGAACTTCATGCGTGAGATTAAGGACAAGGTTCTACGCAAAACACTTGTTAACATAGGTAACAAAATAAATACCGCTTATCTAAAATTTTGTGGCACGTTTTTATCATTTTTTCTCACACAATTCTTGATACAGGTTACGCATTGACGGAGGCTTCATTTAATTATTATCGCGGAGAAATCAGAAGATCCAACACTGAGGCTTTAAATTAGATAGACAATATTCCTAGGGAGAAGTGGGCTAGAGCATTTGATAGAGGGCAACGTTGGGGACATATGACATCTAACTTAGCAGAAGCAATAAACTCTGCACTAAAGGCCACGAGAAACCTTCCCATCACGACATTGGTCCAGTCTACATATTATCGAATGGGTTCACTATTTGGTAAACAAGGGCACAAATGGACCAAGATGCTATCTTCAGGGAAAGTTTTCACAGATGGTTGTAACAAGGGAATGGCTGAGGAGGTAGCCAAGGCTAACACACACAACGTCATGCAATTTGATCGGGAAAGATTCTGTTTCATGGTACAGGAAAAGATTAATTACAACGATGGTCGTCCAACGGGTACTTTCAGTGTTGACTTGAGGAATCGTAAGTGTGACTGTGGAAAATTTCAAACATTTCACTTGTCTTGCTCCCACGTGATAGCGGCATGTTCTAGCATACGACAAGACTATGTAATTCACATTCCAGAGGTCTTCACAGTACTTAACGTATTCAAGGTTTACAAGGAAAGCTTCCTGGGACTACCACACGAGGAGAACTGGACAAAATATGAAGGTTTCACTCTGTGCCACGACGATTCAATGAGAAGAAATAAAAAGGGGCGTCCAAGAAGTAGTAGAATTAGAACTGAGATGGATGACGCAGAAAAAGAGAAGAGACTGTGTGGGATTTGCAGAGAAATAGGTTATATGCGTAGTAAATGTCCCAATATTTCCGGTCCGTCAAACCGGTCGAATAGATAATTATATTGTACTACTTTCGTATTTGATCCATCAATAATTATTAATTCAAAAGAACTTTCAAAATACAACAAAAGCAGCGAACTACAAACATAAAGTTGATCCTTAACTCCACAAACGCAAAAATAAAACTCATGAAGCTCACATAAACTCTAACATACAACAGCGACCAACACAAGTGGATCTGTGACTCCTCTGTTGACTTCACCGCTATGTGCTGAAAACATGCAATGGACATCTTCATCGTTTTCTATACGATCTAGGTAGTACATGTACGTCCCCTCCGGGCTAGCATCAGTAAGCGTTATATATGGACAACGATACTCAATTTTTTTCACCGTCACGCGGCGACCGCCCAGCTGCCGAAACCCGGTGTTAATTGCTGCAACCACGGTTCTGAAATTCCACAGCGGATCTAGGTAAACACTGATTTTTTTCTCAGGTCCATAGAAAACATGAGCTTGCACAGACATCTTTATAATTCGGATAACTTGACACGAATAATAGTAAATCGGATAAGCTTATTTATACAAAAAATTTATGTCTGAGTTCGGTCATTCAGTGACCGAGAGTCTGTAAAAATAATTTAAATATAAAATTAATTAAATAGTTTTTATATTAAATTAATTTAATAGTTTTTATACAAAATTAATTAAATAATTTATATATTAAATTAATTATATTAATTAAATATATTTTATATTAAATTAATTAAATAATTTTAATATAGAATTAATTTATTATTTTTTTTATTAAATAGTTTTTTTATTCCTTTAATTACATAGATTAAATATATTTGGTAGACAATATGTTTTAAATAAATAGTTTTAATATGGAATACATTTTTTATGTTTTATATTAAATATATTTTTTATTATTTTAAATAAAAATATTAAATATATTTTTTATTACTTTAATTAAAAATATTAAATATATATATTTGAAAATCTGAAAAAATTAAAAAAAAAAAAAACCCTTCACAAGTTCGCCCTTGCAATGGGCGAACTCACTCATGGCGGTCTCCTTCAACCAGTTCGCCATTGCGTTGGACGAACATCTTCAATCCATTTCACTAGTTCGTCCTTCTGTTGGACGAACTCCTTCAAAAGTAGGGTAGACTGGTAAATATATTTCAAACTGGGGTGTTATGGTATTTAGGGTTTCAAACTAGGGTATTTGGGTCAAAAAATCCCATATTGTTGTTCCTATTCCTCCGAGTGGCTCTCTTTTACTAGAAAAAGCTGCTAGTTGTACTTTTGAGCACATGCTTGGCCAACCTATGACACATGTTCTGAGTCATTCCACATCTAGTCATAAGTCTCAATCTGCTCAGTTTGCTTCCATACCTATTGATGTAGTCTATGAGCAATTTAACTCTTCTCTGGGTAATGACCCTGTTAAACATGTATCATCCCCTATGAGTCAGGTAAATAGGATGTCTCAATCTAACTATGGTGCTCCTAGTTGCTCCAAGGATCTTAATCCTCACAGTATTTCAAAAAAACTTGAGCCTCTTGTCTCTGATCAACATCTATCTTACAAGTCTGATGAGCTAACCTTGTCCTCTTGCATTCCCATATCAGCCGCTTCCCAGTCTCCCTCTATCCCATCAAATGTACCACCTGGGCCTCTTCTTGAGAATGCCCACCCTATGCTCACCAAAGCAAAAACTGGTCATTCTAAACCCAAATCCTACCTTGTTCATTCTAAACCCACTAGTGTTAAGCAGGTTCAACTTCAACCTGAGTGATCCAAGGCTATGAAATAAGAGTTTAATGCTCTCCAAGCCAATAACACTTGGTCCCTAACAACATTACCCCCTGATAAAAGAGTTGTAGGGTGTAGGTGTGTGTTTAAACTTAAATAGAATGCATATGGCACCATTCACAAATATAAAGCCAGGTTGGTGGCCAAAGGCTTTCACCAAGAACAAAGCTTTGATTATACTGAGACTTTTTCCCCCGTGGTCAAGCCAACAACCATTAGAATCATCTTAACTCTAGCCATCACCAACAGATGGGATATCCAACAAATTGATGTTAACAATGCATTCTTGAATGATGCCTTACATGATGAAGTCTATATGACGCAGCCTCCTGGTTTTTCTAGCTCTGATAAGACTTTGGTGTGTAAGCTTCATAAAGCCATCTATGGCCTTAAACAAGCCCCAAGGGCTTGGTATGAGAAACTCACACATGCACTTCTTCATTTTGGTTTCACTTCTCCTAAATGTGATAACTTCTTATTTGTCTACAAAAAGCAACGTGTCTCTATGTATGCTTTTGTCTATGTTGATAACATTTTACTCACTGGCTCTAACTATGCACTTATACATGATCATATCGATAAACTTAACATTACTTTTGCTTTGAAGAAAATGGGCAGGCCTAGCTACTTTCTGGCATTGAAATCAAGATTTGCAGTAATGGTGCTCTCTTTCTTACTCAGTCTAAGTATATTCAGGATTTGCTAGCCAAGGCCAAGATGAGCAAGGCTAATGGTGTTCCAACTCCCATGATGGGTACTTGTAAACTCAACAAACATGGCACTAACCATTTTTTTTATCCTTAGTTGTACAAGTCGATTGTATGAGCTCTTCAATATGTGACATTAACTCGGCCTGACATCTCATTTAGTGTTAACAAGGCCTGTAAATTCATGGCATGTCCTCTTGAATCTCATTCGTCTGCTATGCGAAGACTTCTCAGGAATCTTAGTGGTACAACTCAGTTTGGACTACTGCTTTCTCCCTCCATATCTGCTCCAAAGTTCTCTCTCTGTGCCTATAGCGACTCCGATTGGGCTAGTGATTCTGACGATCGAAGATCTACATCAGGTTCGTGTATTTTCTTTGGCCCTTGCCTAGCTTTTTTGGGTTCTAAAAAATAGTCAATTGTTACTCGCTCAAGTACTGAAGCAGAATACCGAGCTCTTGCACACAGAACATCTGAGCTGCTTTAAATTGAGTCCTTAGTATCTGAACTCAAGGTGTCGTTTCACACTCCAACATTACTATGTGACAATATGAGTGTTGTTATGCTAGCTCACAACCCGGTTCTTCATGCACACACCAAACATATTGAATTATACATCCACTTCGTAAGAGAAAGAGTTGTAGCTGAAAAAATGTAAATTCAACATGTACCTGCAACAATTCAAATTGCTGATATGCTTACTAAACCTCTAGGTTCTACTACCTTTCACGAGTTACACGACAAACTAAAAGTTGTTTCTCCATATCAACATCGTTCAGTTTGAGGGGGTGTTAAAGAAGTATTTTAGAGAGAGTTAACTGTGTGTTAACTGCTCTGTTAGTTGTTATTAGTTGTTGGATTATTAACAGTTAGACTTAACTATTTCTGTTACAACATTGGTATATAAACCAGTCTAACCATTCATTTTGTTTTTCTGATGTAATACATTTTCATTTTGATACTGTGATAAACCCTTGTATTAGCTTTTCTGCAATTGCACAAAGTGCAAGCATGAACTGAGTTCATAGCTTAATAATAATGAATATTTTTGGTACAATGATTATGTTTGAGAAATGGGCAAAAGGTAAAAGGTATTTGTTTCATAAATGAACAAAATATAGTTATGTAATAATGTATATGTTTTAGAAATGACCGAAATATGGTTTTGTAATACATGTTCAAACCAAAATATATAGAAGAAAAAAAAACAAATATGTTTTTTCCTCGGTTATTATTTTAAACCAACCTAATAATATTATTCTATTACCTCGGTTTCTCAAATAATGAGAGAAAATGAGGGGTGTGTCATCCAATTCTAAAAAATAATAAAAACGTAAAAGTTGGAGATCGAACCCATGTGAAAAATACTTTATTCCTTAATTTTGTAATTATCAAGAAATAAAGTGACAAGTTTTTATGACATATTTCGTTACATCATTTTTATAATCGATGTTTAATCCCTTTCGCATCCAAAATAAAATAGATATATTTGTAGTAATATAAATTTTTATTAAAATATGGACATTGGTTTAACAACTATTACTTAAACTTTATTAAAGTAAATGCTCCAAAGTTATCATAAAACTTAATTACTACTTCATCCATCTTAAAACAAGAATCATATTTTTTTTCTATTACTTTTAGTTTTGAATGTAATTTTAATTTTTAATTTTTTTAACTTTTAATTGCACTATCTAATTAATATTTTATATTTATTATTTTAATGATAATTAAAATATAAAAATAACTTAATAAAATTATTATTTTTTCATTAATTTAAATATTTTTTTAATATGTACAAAAATGTCAAATATAATATTTATTTTAAGACAGATAGACTAACTATTATGTTCTAAATCATACGTTTTAATATCAAATTTAACATAGTAAATTGAAAATGTTTGTATACTAATATATCTATTTTATGTATAAATGTTACTAAATTGGCCAAAATACATTAAAATTTTATACACACTATCTTCCAAGTTTTCACCTATTAGTACAAAATAAATCTACCAAGAAAAAGAACTTGTAATAAATGCTTTTATATATCATTCCACGTGCTCGACGTCCTTTAGAAACAGGAACATTTGTCTGTGTTCTAAAACACTGTATATAGTACAGAACAAATTAATCTTAACATGCATGCGAGAGTAAGTGCATATAATTATCGTAAGTAGTATAAATACAATGTAACCATATTAATATAGTACTATAGTACATAATCACAAACAACTTCAAACGAGATACGTTAAGGTAAACACAGATTACTCTCATTAGAAAAAGAGATCTTAGAGACAAGTCATGTGTGTGTACTTTGGATTCTCATTGAGAAATAAAATGTTGTTTGATTAATTGTATGGAATTAGTTATCCAATGAATTAAGCGGTTAGTGAGGAACTTTACACGTGAGATACTTACATCCTTGTCATATGTTGGAAGCATTAGTGAGTCATAAAAATTGTTCTTTTATTAATTCTAGTTGAAGAAATCATGCATGGATCAAATCCAATGGAGCTTCTAATGATCTACACATGGTGGCAGTATGATTTGTTGTATTCTTATAATTGTGTCAATTCTGACATCCTTGTTTTGCACGTCTTGTCATGTATGCTACACTTAACAAGCATTATTTTATCAAATACCCCTATAAATTAATCAACTAAGTTTTTTAAAATCAAATTTAATTAATAATTATTATTAAATAAATACTAGGTGAAAATATTAAAAGTATTTACTATCATTTTTCATTACTATTTTGTATGCAATTAAATGTAAAAAACTAAATATTAATTAAGAAAATAAAATAAAATTTTTATTTCATGATCGAGTTTAATTGATATGCCTTAACAGTGTAAAACAATTAACTTTAAAATTTACCGTATAATATAGCAGGATATATGAAGGTGATTGATTGATAATTAAAATTATTTTACACTTTCAATATATACCAATTAAATTCTTAAAAATTTTAATTCTCAAATATGATAATTAGAAGCTTATGCATTCTACTCAGTGATATTAAAGTGTTTCTCTCAAACCCAATTGAGTTACTCAATTATAACTATTACTTCTTTATTGCGACGGTTATTTCTATAAGAGTTTGTTGCTCAACTCTAAGTATTTTATAAAATATTAAGAAAGAAATTCAAGACAAAAACTCATTCATAAATATTTAGAATGTGTTTTGATAAGGTATTTGTATTTTTTTTTTAATTTAAAATTTTAACCAATTCAAACAATTTAATAGAAATCTATTATTTTTAAATTCTTTTACTTGGGTAGAATATTAAGATAAATTATTGTTATATTTTTTATGTTATTTTTATAAATTTTAAAATTTTAAGAGACCAAATTACAATTTTATAGACTAATTTGATAATTTTAAAATTTAAAAGGATCAATTTTTAAAATTTTGTAAACTATTAAGAACTAATTTCAAATTTTAAAAAAAAATTGAGGGTCAATTTTAAAACTTTGAGAAATATGGAGACTAACTTGCAAATTTTAAAATAGAAACATCAACTAATTTGACATTCAAATCCTACAGAATACGAGAGAAATTTGTTATTTTTTGATTTTATGTATCATTTCAAAATCATAAAATTTAATTTGGACAAAATATTTCATAGAATTTCGTTATTTTCATTTTTTTTCATTTTTTTTTCATCTAAAAGATGAATTTTGTCTAAATTATTTTAAATTTCTTTAAAATATTATATTTCCTCGTTAAAATAACTCATCCAAACACACTCTAATAAAAAGAAAAGATCTAAATAAGAAAAAAAATATTTAAATAATTCATAAAATGTGCATGATTTCTCTAGCATGTAATTTTATTTTATAATGGATTATTTAAGTTGGATTATACTCCTCAAATGTATGGGTTCATGTTTGAATTGAGCAACCAAATTTCTCAGTTTTCTTTGCTATTTATTTTTTACATTTCTTACATTTCATGTACTCAAGTGATTTTTCAGTCAATTGATCTTCATACACATTGTTTTTCATCAAGATTTTAAGTAGTTTTTGTGAATCAGGATCCTAACAACAAGCATTAGAGCTCAGGTTTTGATCACGGGAGGCATGGCATCAACGAAGTTGGACTTGGAGATTACTATATAGAATGATTTTTGTATGTAGTGTCTGTTGGATAACTTGCAATTCAAGGTGAAATAAGGCATTGAAGAAATATGAACAAATTAAAGAAAATAGGAACTGAATTGTGTGAGAGGTAATTTCTATTTCAATTGATACCAACTTGGCCTTTATACACTCACTACGTCAGAATTGACTTTTAGCAGCGCATACAAAGACAACGCTTTTAGAAAAAGCGCTGCTAAAGAGGAATTAAAAAAAAGAAAAAAATTGATAACCAAAGACAGTGCTTTTTGAAAAAGCGCTGCTAAAGGGGGGGTCTAAGACATCCCAAAGACAACGCTTTTTAAAAAGCGCTGCTAAAGGGGGGACCTAAGACAGCGCTTCTAAAAAGCGCTGCTAAAGGGGGGTCTAAGACATCTATGAAAGCGCTTTCCTAAAGCGCTGCTGTAGGTCTAGTCTACGAGAGCGTTTTTCCCATAAAGCGCTGCTATATGGCGTATATAAGAAGATCTTTGAGAGCGCTTTTTAAAGCGCTGCTAAAGCCATTAAAAAGCGCTGCTATAGGTTTAGTTAGAATTAATTTAAAATACCCACCAGAATTTTTATAAGAAACATAACAGTCATATCGTATTTCTTTCTTTCTTTTTCTCTGGCGAACAAAGAACGTTGCCCTATAACCCCACCGTCGTCGTCCAACCGTCGCCCTCCTCTGTTGCATTTTGCCGTCGTTCACCGTCCGTTTTCGATATCCTCTGCTCGTCTGCATTGCATTTCCGCCATTGTTACAGTATTTGAAGTTTTACTCTAGTTTTCCTTTTTACTTATATTTTCACCATTGTTGCTGTAATCTTTAAGTAGAACTGAATATGTTTTTATTATTTGAATGCAATCAAGTTAAGTCATTTTCTGTAATCTTTAAGAGACAAACTGAATATGTTTTTATTATTTGTATGGATATCTACATGTTAAGTCTCTCTGTTGCATGTTATATATTTTGTATTTTAATCTACATGTTAAGTCTCTCTGTCATTGTTACGGATATTTTGTATGTTTTAGATTGACAAACAAGAGTTTATATTTTTTAAGAGAGTTTATATTTTTTATGTTTTAAGAGAGTTTATAAGAGAGTTTTTATAAACAGAGAGTTTTTTAGAAGAGTTTATAAGAGAGTTTTTTAAGAGAGTTTGTATGTCTTAACAGAGAGTTTATATGTTAAGTCTCTCTGTTGAATATGTTTTTAAGAGAGTTTATATTTTTTAAGAGAGTTTATATTTTGTATGTTTTAGATTGACAAACAAGAATTTATATTTTGCATGTTCAATATAGTTTGGAAATTCCTATTTTTTATATGATATGGTTTTATATGTTATGGTTTTATATGTTATTATGGTTTTATATGTTGATCGATGGTTTTATATGTTGATATGTTATTATGGATTTCTCAATGTTTATATGATATGTTATTATGGTTTTATATGTTTAGTTAGGATTTCTCAATGTTTAGTAAGGGTGTCATTTTGGTTTAAGGATTATCTAGTATTTTTAATATGATTTGTTTTGGTGGATTATCTAGTATTTTTGTTTTGGTTAATTATTAATATGGTTTTAATAAAATTTATATTTTGTATGCTATAGGGGTTACTTGTAAAGAGCAAAGTTGTGATCGTTTCCAAGCATCCTACTGTGTAGCATTCTTAGAAGTTAGTGATTTCTTTACAGGTATTCTCTGTTTTGTTTAACTTTCATAGTTTAGTGTAGATTACTCAATTAGTATGGATAAAAAATGGATGTCTGGTAATCGATTGTCAAAAGAGTACGAGAATGGGGTATCGAAGTTCGTTAAGTTCGTTGTTGAACACGCCAAAGACCCCAGTAGGATCACATATCCTTGCTTAGGATGCTGTTATGGGCGTCGAGTTGACGCCGTTCAGTTGGAATCTCATTTAATGAGACATGGAATTGATCGAAGTTACACATGTTGGACATTACATGGTGAGATAAGTAACGAGAATGTTGAACCCCGGAATAATACGAAATGTGCTTCAAAGGACAATGGCAGGGATACATATGATTGTGATCGAGTCGAAGAGATTGCAGAAGCACTTGAAGAAGATCTTCAAGATTGTCCCAAGATGTTTGAGAGGTTGGTAAGCGATGCAGAGAAAACATTGTATAAAGGTTACACTACTTTCACAAGATTGTCCGCGGTATTAAAGTTGTACAATTTAAAGGCGGGTAATGGATGGTCGGATAAAAGTTTCACAGAGTTGTTAGCCCTACTTCAAGAGATGCTTCCGGAGGATAATGTTCTTCCCAATCGAACCTATGAAGCTAAAAAAATGTTATGCTCTATTGGCCTGAGCTATGATAAGATACATGCTTGTCCAAATGATTGCATTTTGTTTCGAAATGAATACGCATCATTAAACGAGTGTCCTAAATGCAGTGTATCTCGGTATAAGAAAAAATTGTCAGCAGCAAAAGTATTATGGTATTTTCCTATAATTCAGAGATTCTGACGCATGTTTCGTAGTGAAACATATGCAAAACACCTGACTTGGCATGCAGATGATAGAATTGTAGATGGGAAGTATCGACATCCGGCAGATTCACTACAGTGGATGAAAATTGATAATGATTATCCTGATTTTGGAGAAGAAGCTAGAAACCTTCGCTTGGCATTATCGACTGATGGAATGAATCCGCATGGTCTGCATAGTATCTCACATTCCACCTGGCCTGTAATTATTATGATTTATAACCTACCTCCATGGCTATGTATGAAGCGTAAGTACGTGATGTTATCTATGTTAATTTCTGGCCCTAAACAACCAGGGAATGACATAGACGTATACCTGACACCTTTAATCAAAGACTTAAAGAGTTTGTGGGAGAACGGTGTGGAGGTTTATGATGGATATAGGAAAGAAAGTTTCAATTTGAGGGCGATGTTGTTTGGCACAATTAATGTTTTCCCAGCATACGGAAATCTATCGGGGTATAGCATTAAAGGTCAATGTGCGTGTCCTATCTGTGAAGAAAACATAGATTGGACGCGGTTGGAATTTGGTCAGAAAAATGTCTTTCTTGGTCATCGTAGATTCTTAAATTCTAATCATCACTACCGTGGGTGGAGAAAAGAATTCAATGGAAATTCAGAACAACGTAAAGCTCCACCTACATTGAATGGCGAACAAATTTTTGAAAAGGTGAAAGATGTGAGTACTAAGTTTGGCAAGCCCTTTGCTCATACGCTTGTCACGCGTGGGTGGAAGAAGAGGTCAATTTTGTTTGAGTTGCCATATTGGAAGTCGTTGTATGTAAGATATTTTCTTGATGTTATGCATATTGAAAAAATGTATTTGAAAGTGTTATTGGTACGTTACTCAATATACAAGGAAAGTCTAAGGATAGCCTTAAAGCAAGAAAGGACTTGGTAGCAATGGGAATAAGAAATGAATTAGGACCCTTGAAGAAAGAAAATCGTACATATCTACCACCTGCTGCTTATACTTTATCTAGAAAGGAGAAAAAGATATTGTGTATGTTTCTGAGTGAAGTTAAATTTCCAGAAGGATACTCTTCAGATATTAGAAGACTTGTTTCTATGAAAGACCTCAAGTTAAAGAGTTTAAAGACACATGATTGCCATGTTATAAAGGAACACTTTCTACCAATAGGTATACGTTCTATTTTTCCAGAAAAAGTGAGAGGCGCAATAACTAAATTGTGTTTTTTCTTTAGGTCAATCTGTAGTAAGGTGATAGATCCTGCGATCTTACCAACATTGCAAAGAGAAATAGTTATTACTTTTTGCGAGCTTGAAATTTATTTTCTCCATCATTTTTTGACATAATGGTACATCTAGTTGTTCATCTTGTGAAAGAGACACAATTGTGTGGACTTGCCTATATGAGATGGATGTACCCTGTTGAACGTTATATGAAAATATTGAAAGGGTATGTGAAAAACCGAAGTCGACCAGAGGGATGTATTGTTGAATGATACATTGTTGAAGAAGCTATTGAGTTTTGTACTGAATATTTGTCCAACA
Source organism: Lathyrus sativus (assembly GCA_963859935.3). NCBI lineage: Eukaryota > Viridiplantae > Streptophyta > Magnoliopsida > Fabales > Fabaceae > Lathyrus > Lathyrus sativus. Next base: position 24,463 of record CAWUDS030005764.1, on the reverse strand, counting down.
TTCAATCCATTGGCCTCCCAAAATCTCATGTTGTTGAAAAAATAGTAGGTAAACAGTTAATTGGAAATAAAGTTGTGACAGTTTCAAGGGATGAACGGGAGCAAGTGCATTTGTATGTTCTGCACAATGACATTGAGGTTGAGTCGTATGTTGAAATTCACAAGGACGTTCTCTGAGGTTTAAATCTGAATAGAAATGAAAATTGGATAGTACGTGAGCACAATCGAAGTTTTATAACATGGTTCAAGGAGCATATTTTTTCAAAGTTTTATTTTGATCCTGCTTCAATAACAGAAAGGTTGAGATGTTTAGCATATGGTCCAAGTTTGCATGTGTTTTCTTATAGCGCATACGCAATTAATGGATACACATTTTATACCAAGGAACAAGATGATAAAAGTACAATGCAAAATAGTGGTGTCACCGTGCTTGCCGAAGCAATGCATATTTCCTCGTATTATGGGGTTATTGAGCGCATTTGGGTGTTTGATTATGAGAAGTTTCAGATTCCTATCTTTGGATGCAAGTGGGTTGAAAATAATAGTGGCATACGAATGGACAAATCAGGTTTTTTGAAAGTGGATCTTAATAAGGTGGGGTACAAAGATGAGCCTTTTATTCTAGCCACGCAAGCTAAACAAGTGTTTTATGTCACTGATCCGACAAGTACGAAATGGTCTATAGTTCTTTTTTCCAACAAAGTAATCGATGATAACATTGGAGAAAAGGGGGATGTTGATGTTGAGAATGAATCTTATATTATAGATGATCCATATGAGAATATTAGAGCGGACGAATCATATATTAGAAATGATCATAACGAGGGAATTTGGATCAATCCATCTGTCCGTGTTGTTAAGAGACAAGTAAACCCCGTTAAAACGAAAAAAAGAAAGAGATGTTAAAGGTACTTGTAACATATTATTTCTTATTTATACCATGTTTTTCTTATTTATACATTTCTTATGTATATATTTTTTATTTACATATTTGCATGTCATTCATTTGATACTTTGGTTTTTCTGAATTACAGGTATATATATTATGACCAGCAACGAGGAAACATCACATGATGGAAAACAAACAAAAAAAGACGTGGAAGGCGATATTAAAAGAGGCATAACGATTATGAAAAAAATCATCCATGCGAGAGATAAAGGAGTAAAGTATGATGTCCATTGGAATGAAAGAGATCAGTTAGTTGAGCCTAACGGTGCGTTGCTAACAAGTTACATCGAAGCACTTGTATGTTCACAAGTTCCGATTACTTGCGATAATTGGAGAATTGTTTCATTACAACCGGCTAAAGATAAAATTTGGAGCGAGATTCAGGTATGATATTTGATTATTTTTAATTATGTTGACAGTTACGTCTTTAAATTAATTATACTAACATGCTATATGTATGTGTGTTTGTTTGCAGAGATCTTTTAATATTGAAGATCGTAGGAGAAAATATTGTATTCAATTGGCCGGAAAACGCTTGAGGGGATTTAGAGCGTTTTTAACAAACAAGTTTCTAAAAGATTCTGAAGGAAACTTTGTTGACTCGGAGCGTCCAATGAAGTACGCGGATTTGATTTCGGAGGAAGAATGGGAGACGTTTGTTGCAAAGCGAAGAACAAAAGAATTTGAAGTAAGTACAACTTATCATGAACTATGTATAGTATATATACTTCTTCCACAAGAGTTCTAATAAACTTGTTTTTTCAGGTTGTTAGTGGCGTAAATCGTCAATGGGCATCAAATCCCGCATATCCATACAGAAAGGGGCGTTTGGGATATGCACGCTTAGAACAAAAAATAGTAAGTACATATAAATGCTTTAATATGATATATTTACAAAAAATAGTAAGTATATATAATAGGATATAATGCTTTATTATTCGTCTTAATGCGTAGTTGGAAGAGGAGAAGAGTGATGTGACATCTCTTTCGGACCATGTTGTATGGAAGGTTGCCCGTGTGGGAAGAGATGGAGTCGTTCAGGAAGAAGTTCAACAAGTCTTTGAACAATGTGTAATTACAATGTTATCTTTGTCAGTAACTGGTCAAAAGTGTATAATATATTTATATATGTTTTTATCTATATTTCAGGAGACTCTATCCCAGACCATAACTCCCGCTGAGGACGATGATTGCAGGAGCTTACTGAGCCGGGTGTTGAATATTCCTGAGTATTCGGGCGTGTGAGGGGTAAGGGATTTGGTGTCACTCCATTAAAACTGTATAAGCAGCCAAAGAAAAAAATCCAACCAATAAAGAAGTGATGAATACTTTGGAGGAATTGAAAGCGCAAATCCGTGAATTACAGAAGGACAAGGAGAGATACATGTCGGAAAGACGCGCTCCAGAGGGTAAAGCTACTAGTGACAAAGATAGTATTGGTTGTCCGCAGAAGCTTCCAGAGGTAATTGTATATATTACATTGAAATTAATTTAGCACAGTTTACTTAATTGACACATTAACTGATCATTATTTGTTTAGGGCATTTCACTTTGCCGACTATATTTATCGTCACCGACTCATCGAATGGTTGGCAAGGGAAAGGTGCATAACTTTCTGGGAGACTTACTTCACCACAAACCGCTCCCTTCTGGATTTTTGAAAGTATCTATTGATATTGCGTTAGAGGGGGTACGTTGTTGCCTATACAGATGATATTTTAGGCGCAACAGTGGTGGGAGACGCAATAGGAGCGTATGTGGCATGGCCAGCAAATCTCATTTGCATAGATGATGAGGCAGGCTGAACCTTTTAATACTCAATGTTTTATGATCCAGACATGAAAGTTATTCTTACATTTACATTTTCTTATTTACATGATGATCTTAGACTCCTACAAAATCCAAATCAAAAGATGATAGAATTATTGTGCGGGATACCGATTCAGCTGCATCAAAGAAACAAGTACTACTACAGTTACATGATTATCTTGTTATACATTAATTACTGAACTTATATATGACTTTTAGGTTCATGATCAGCAGTCGCAACAAGTCAGCAAGGGTAAGATGCCTGAAACTTCCAAGGTGCCCAGAAAAGCATTTGTTCCTCGATTTAGGATGTGCCTTGAAACATATGTGGGAACATCAGATGTGTCTGAGGGTGGCATCCGTCAAATACATATGGACGGAGGTATTTTCGGTTTTGAATATCCCGAAACAATTGCTAAGGAGGATTTTGATCAGGTTTTCAATCATTCTGAATTGGGCGTCGGTGTTATGCATTCATACATCCGGCACTTCGATCCATTTTAATTAAATAATTGAACATTTTAAAATTTGCTCGTTTAACTGAATATTCTAATGTTGATTATGTTTTTTTAGGTTCTTGTATGACAAGTTGTTGGTCCCGAATGAATTGACTTCAGTATTCGCATTCTTATCTGCTAGTTGTGTCAACTCACGGATAATAGACCAGACACCAGATACAGTCAAAGAGTGCACAGTGCAGAGATTTATGGACGCGACTACGGAGAAGTTGTTCTTGTTGCCATATAATACTGGCCATGGGTTAAATTTTATTCTAAATTCGTTTATTATAATTGTTGGATTTTTCCCTTTCTATATAACATTTCCGTCTAAACTGTTGTCTTATTTTATAGTGGACATTGGTTGTTGGTCGCGATTAATCCGAGGAAAGAAATAGTGTATTATATAGATTCATTGGATGGCGATACAACAAAATATGAAAATCTGAGGAACATGGTTGATACGTAAGTGATGAGATATACTGTTGTCTTTAATTATATATCTTTATTTATTATGTGACATTGTTCTAAATATGCGTTTATATTATGTTAGAGTTATACAAATATTCAGAGCACAAAGAGATGCAACGATGTCAAAAAGCAAGGCTAACAACATCAACTGGATCAGAGTGGAGGTATATTTTCCCATGTTTGACTGTTATAGTGGTTCTACTTGATAAAACTATTTAAACTATATATCCTAATAAATGTTCGTTTGTTTTTTCCATTTACAGTGTCCTCGTCAGCGCAATGGTATTGACTGTGGATATTTTGTATTGCGCTTTATGAAGGAAATTATTCTTTCTGGTCAACTTGAGATTCTAATCATGGTATGGATCAATTCATTATATAAGTTATATGATTCATTTTGATAATTATCCGATCCTTCATCTGAGTAATTAGTTTTAAAATTAAGTCTTGCATGTTCTGTTATATTATGTAGTATTTTGATGAATTCAAGTGCGCTACTTACACGAAAGCAAAATTGGAAGAAATTAAAGAGGAATGGTGTCAATTTATTCTTGGGTTGAGAATTGTATAAAGTTATCGGATTGGAAGAATTGTAATTATATGTAAATTGAATGTATTTGTGATGTTGTAATTCTGAGGATCGGATTTTGTTGTAACATATTTAAGCAGGTTTATGTGTATTAAAATGATTATGGACAAAGTGATGAGTTACAATGTATACTTAAAGGCCAAAGTTTTGAATTGTATATATAAGGCCAAAGTTTTGAATTGTATATTTAAGGCCAAAGTTTTGAATTGTATATATAAGGCCAAAGTGTTGAAATAAAGGCCTGAATTATAAGCAGGTTTGTGTAATATAAGCAGGTTGTTGGTAAATATACAAAACAGGGTGAATATTTTTATAAAAATAATTTTTAAAATCTGGGACATTAGACAGCACTTTTACAAAAAAGCGCTGCTAAAGGTTACAAACATAGCGCTACAAAAGCGCTGCTATAGGTTTGGAAGGGGGTGGGGGTCTAAGACAGTGCTTCTAAAAAGCGCTGCTAAAGGGGGGGCTATGGCAGCACTTTGTAAAAGCGCTGCTAAAGGTGGGCTCTAAGACAGCGCTTTGTGAAAGCGCTGCTAAAGGGGGGATGGTTGGGGGGAATATGCAACGCTTATGAAAGCGCTGCTAAAGGGCTATAAAAGCGCTGCTAAAAGTGCTGCTGAAGGGAGCCTTTAGCAGCGCTTTTTCCATAAAAAAAGCGCTGCCTTTACCTTTAGCAGCGCCACTTTTGGCAGCGCTGCTAAAGGTCTTTTTTGGCATAGTGACTGAGTTAGGAGCTAACAACCTAATTGTTTCAATTTACATATGTAGCAAGCCACTTACTTCTAACACAAGTAACTTACACTACTACAAAACGTGCAAACAACAACCTCAAGTTTATAACAAATTCATATACACTGTTGTAATAGATTAAAATTTTTGCACCCAGTGAATAGCTGGATTTATAAACAGTAATTTAATAACAGTTGTCTTAAAACACCATAGTAATAAATTATGTGTAGCAAGTATTGATTCCCAACAACTACATTATTTCCATTTTTTAGAGCACATTAAGCGCGTGTTGCTTAAATCCATTATTTAAAAAATAAATTGTAAATGATTTTACAACGGTGAAGTAAATCAACCGTTGTTAGAGGATATTAAGCGTGTGTCACTTAAGTCCATTATTTAAAGAATAAATTGTAAATGATTTTATAACGGTGAAATAAACCAACCGTTGTTAGAGGACTCATAATTCCACTACGGTTGGGTTGTCCAACCGCGATTAAAAGGTTTATTGATAAATTAAAAAAATTTATTATGTATTTCTTTCATAAGACGCCCTAGGCAAACAAGCGAGCCAGAGACGACAGTGGTGGCGTAATCTTTACCCTTTTCGTATCCATTCATTTGGAGCTCAAATCTTCACCTTCTTCGTTCATTTGATTCTTCAGCTTCGAATACGGTACTCTTCAACATATTCATTCCTTTTTTCTTGGTTTATGTTGTATATGCTCAAATATTCGCCCTCTTCGTTCATTTGATTCTTCAGCTTCGAAGTACGGTATTCTTCAATATCTTCATTCCTTTTTTCTTTGTTTATGTTGTATATGCTCAAGTCATTATGAGAGTAAATGTTTCATATGCTTTAGGTTTAGATTTGCATATGCATATGCTTAAGTTTTTGGATTAGATTTTAGTGTGTCATTCACATTATTATACATGTATAAATTTTAGAAGTTATTATGGATTGTAGTTGGATGAAAGCCGATAGATTAGGTCCGATTTATGAGAACGAAGTTCTTAAATTCCTTGAATACGCTGATAAACATCTTTCCGACAGTAATGGTATATCTTATTGCCCTTGTGTTGTTTGCGCGAATATCAAAAAGGGTATAAAGAAAGAAATATTTCATCACCTTTGTTGTGATGGTATATGTCAAAATTATATAATATGGATGTGGCATGGTGAGGTGGATAAAGAGGAAAGTCGGGCGTCCCAAAGTCAAAGAATGGATGAAGATGAATATATGGAAGATCAACTAGAGGATATGTCCCGTGATATTGGGGAATCTTCTTTTAAGAATCTCATATTTATGATACTTTATGTAGTGATAATGACACCCATTTATATAAGGGATGCACAGATTTTACACGATGGTCGGTTTGTTAAAGTTGTTTAGTTTGAAGGCAAAAAATGGATGGTCGAATAAAAGTTTCACGGAATTACTTGAATTGTTAAAGCAAATGTTACCAGAAGATAACAAATTATTAGATCGTTGCTATGAGGCCAAAAAGATATTGTGTCCAATGGGTCTGGAGTATATCAAAATACATGCTTGCCTTACTGATTGCATATTATACTGGAATGAGTATGAAGACTTATATCAATGTCTGAAATATGGTGTGTTGTGTTACAAGCTGAAGGCCAACAATGGTGATGACAATGACTATGACAATGTTGGTAGGAAGCATCCTCTTGCTAAAATGTTATGGTACTGTCACACCCTCATTTTCACCATAGCCTTTCATATCCTACATTCGTCATATCATACATTGTTCTAGTGCATATCGAGCATGTGAGCTTACAAGGTAAGGATTGAGTCGGTCTATTGTCGTTCGTTTCAAATAAGAGAAGTTGCCTATCATGAGTTACATTGAAGAAAGGTTCATCATCTAAGTTTTGGTTCAAGTTGAAAAGTCTACTCATGTAGATTTCTTCAAGGAGAACTTAATTGGAAAATATTGAGGTATTCAAGGTCAATGTCCCTGATGAACATGAAATGCAAGGCCAAATTCAAGATTTCTTTTTTTGTTTCAAATTCTTGATCAAGTGGAGTTCAAATTTGCAAGACATGAGTCAAGATCACGAGTTCATAATTCAAGACTTCATTCATTTCAAATATAATAGTATAAGGGAAATCCATCATTCAAAATTCAAGATTTGTGAATTCAAGATTAGATTCAAGAATGTTACAAAGAGAAATTTCATGACATTTGCAAGAATGTCACATTTGTTGCAAAGTTTCCAACTCTAAGCAATGCTTAGAAAATTAAGCTATTTCTAATCTTAATTCAAGTTTCTAACTAAATTCATGTTATGGTACCCTTCATGCCTCATCAAATCTCCATGTGCTACATATAATTCATAACCAATTAAACCCACAAATATCCAAGGAAATTAATTAAGGTTTAATTCAACATTGGAGCATTTCAAAAGCAAAACCATTCATGCTTATTCATGGGCAATTTCAAGGCATTTTTAAATTGATCCAAAACAGCCCCATGACCAACTAATTCTCAACCAAACAAACCATGTCACAAAACTTGAGGAACTAGATCATGTTGGTTCACTTTACATGCCAAAATTCAAAATTTCAAAATTCTGTCAAGGATAGAGAGGCATAGACCACAAGGACAACCCAAGAAGAAGTGAATAAAGGAGAGCAATGCAAAAGGGCAGTAGAAAAAACAGCACTAGGAAAGTGCAGTAGCAAATGCAGAAAAAGCAACATGCTAGAAATGGAAAGAAATTGGGTTGCACCAAGAAAGTGGTAATAAGCATTTTCAATTATAGAAATTCTGAAAGTTGAAACATGTGCAAACTCTAATAATTTGGTACAGCAGAAAAAGTAGAATTTCTAGAAATGGAGAGGAAAAGGGTGCACCAAGAAAGTGGCATTGGACATTTCTAAGTGTAGAAATTCTGAAGTTTGAAAACATGTGCAAACCCTAATGCTTTGACTATAAAAGAGAAGCAACAACAGTAGGAAAAGAGAGCCCCAATTGGAGAAAAAGAGGAGGCCACATTAAGAACAAGGGATATTGAGAAAACCAGAAAAATAAGAAAGAAAAGAGTGACATTGAGGACAAGAGAGCTTAGAGAGAAAAACAGGAAAAAAAAGAGGTAGAAATACAGAGGAAAACCTGAGGAAGACACATCCAACAAAGGACCTCGGTGGCTAGGAGGAGAGTAGAAGTTCTGGGGTATCCATCTCTCTAAACCTTTCACTTTTACATTTTCATATTTTTTGCATGCTTGTTTTATTTGTTTTTTTATCATTGTTAGTAAGGATAACATTTGTTGATGTATATATTGTAATGAGGTCTCAAGAGTGACCTATGTTGTAAGGAAAAAGCAAAAGAAAAGAGAGAAACAAGAGTGAGTTTTGTGGTAGAACACTTCAAAAAAAATCCTCAAAATGCAGTCATGTTCGTTGGCAAGTTCGCACAACGAACTTTGCCCCCTTTCCCCTCTGTTTCTATAAAAAAGGCGTATTCTGGGCAAAACAGCATGAAGTTCGCACAGCGAACTTTGGCCCCTTTCGCTTTTGTTTGTGAATAGTGTGTATTCACTAGGAAGTTCGCACAGCGAACTTGGTGAGGTTCGCTGGCAAGTTCGCACAGCGAACTTCAGTGTCTTTTGCCTCTGTTTGTGAATAGTGTACTGATCTGAAAAATCCTAAGAAGTTCGCACATCGAACTTTCCTTAGTTTTCAAAAAAAGAATTTGTTTTTTTTTCATGTCTTGTTTTTATTCGTATTTTCAAGCCGATTAACCCGATGTGGTTGTACGGCCATTGTATGTGGGTGTTATTACAGTCATTTTTGACTTTTGGTTCCAAAAAAACTATTTTCAAAAAAATAAACTCTCGATTTTATCGAGCCATTTTCAACCTTGTAAGTCGATTGCCTTGTGCGTCACCATTGACCTTGTTCGCATCACTTCAAATATTTTTAACAATCAATAAAACCCTTGATCCAACATCAAGTGGTATTTTTCTCATAAAAAATCCAAAACACAATAAAGATACGATTAGGGTTACGCGCCACGAGCTTTAAAGTGGTGGAGAAGGAATGAGAATGGAACCACTCCTACACTCGTTCTGAATATTTTGAATACAAGGCGTTCGACTTGGATATTCGAGATATTCATCTCTATCCAAAGTCTTTAGCGTGATCCTAATCAAGAACTTCCTTTCAAAACCATAAAAATAACACCAACTCATCAAACTTCTTTTTCGCCTTATGGCATCATCCAAAACCCCTTTTTCAAGGTATAAAATCATCCAACACACAATTATTTCTTTAGTGGCCGAACTATGTTTGCTCTGATTTCTCACACCTGTTGAGAATATGTAGGCATAGGATTGCGATAATCCTAGCGATCACTCTTCTTTCTTTTCCACCTTTATTCCTCCATTCCTCATCACCCAAAAAGGACATGTTACGTCCGTTCTACCGCAAACAGGTAACGCATAAGACTCCACGAGCGAGCCGCAATACACCTAACTGCTAGAATGCGCACGGTAGCATCGTTCATCCAAACTTCCCATTTTCACCGTAGTCCCGTGAACTACGAATGTTCTGATTCTTCACTTCTTACAAGTGAATATACGTAGGCACAAGGGCCCTAATCCTTGGCGAGCATTCCAATAAAAAACTAACCCCTCTTTCCCTTTAGCAAGCAAACTTTTAGATTAAAACACCCATTCAAGCTAGACAACTTAGAAGGTTCCCATCGAATACGATAGATGTGAGGGGTGTTAATACCTTCCCCTCACATAATTGACTCCTGAACCCTAAAACTTGGTTGCAATGACCATGCTCATTTCCTAAAGGTTTTATCGTTATTTCTCTTTCCCTCCTTGGGATAAATAAAATCCGGTGGCGACTCTGTGTCATTTTTCACGTAGCAACATGTACTTGCCAATAATTTCATGATTTAAGAGACTTTTGCTAATTCTAATGACGCGAAGAATCTTAGATGGCATGCAAATGAAAGGACTCGTGATGGAAACATTTTCCATGTAGCTGATTCGTTGTAATGGAAGAAAATTGATTCGTTGTTTCCAGATTTTGGAGTTGAGCAAATAAACCTTAGGCTTGGGCTTGCCACTGATGGAACGAACCCCTTTGGTAATTTGAGCAATAATCATACTTCGTGGCCCGTTCTTCTCACTATTTACAACCTATCTCCTTGGTTATGCATGAAGTGTAAGTATGTACTGTTAAGTATGACGATTTCTGGACCACGACAACTTGGTGACGACATAGATGTTTATCTAAGTCCATTAATTAATGATTTACAACTCTTGCATGATGAAGGTGTCGAAGTTGATGATGCATATTATCGGGAAAATTTTAAGATGCGTGCAATGTTATTTTGCACAATCAACGACTTTCCTGCTTACAGTAACTTGGCTGGATATAGTGTCAAATGACATAGAAAGTGTCCTATATGTAAAGATGATACTTGTTATCACCAACTTGAGTTTGGAAAAAAGACTGTTTACCTTGGGCATCGAAAATTTCTAAAACCCGGTCATCCTTATCGTAGATTGCGGAAGACATTTAATGGAGAACAAGAGTTTGATGAGGCTCTTGGATCTTTAATCAGAGTTGAAGTTTATCTACGGCAGGAACACATTAATGTTGTCTTTGGAAATAGAGAAAGAGAAAAAGGAGCAGTTATGAAAAATATATGGAAAAAGAGGTCCATCTTCTTTGATCTTCCATATTGGTCAAGTCTTAATGTTAGACATTATCTTGATGTGATGCACGTGGAGAAAAATATGTGTGATAGTTTGATTGACACACTTCTAAACATTCTATGCAAGAATAAATATAGTAAGACTTCTCATCTTGATATGGAAAAGATGGGTATACGAAAATAGTTGGCTCCAATAGAGAAAGGAAAAAGAACTTATTTGTCTCCAACATGTCACACTCTATCTAAAAAGGAAAATAAAATTTCCTACGAGTGTTTGCAAGGTATTAAATTTCCGCAAGGTTACTCATCAAACCTCCTGAAACTTATATCAATGAAAGATCTCAAGTTAATTGGTTTAAAATCTCATGATTGTCTTGTATTGATGCAACAACTTCTACCAGTGGCTATCCCTGGGATCCTACCAAAAAATTTGAAAGTAACTATGGCGAGATTATGCTTAATCTTCAATGACATATGTGATAAAGTTCTTGATTTCAAAAAATTATATGAATTAAAAGATGAGGCTGCCATAATCTTGTGTCAATTGGAGATGTATTTTTCTCCATCATTTTTTGACATTATGGTTCACTTACTTGTTCATCTAGTCAGAGAAATCAGAATTTGTGGTCCAGTTTATTTAAGGTAGATGTATCCAATATAGCGATATATGAAGATCTTTAAAGGATATATAAAGAATCATCACCGGCCGGAAGCTTCGATTGTTGAAAGGTACATCACAGAAGAAGTTGTTGAGTTTTATACAAACTATTTGTCGAATGCAGATTCTATAGGAATTCCAATGTCTCGTCAAGCTGACACAGACAGAAGAGGCATTCAAGCTCTAAATGTTAAGTCAATGGCTCGGGATGTAGTTATTCAAGCATATTTCTATATATTGAATAATATAGATGAAGTTCAACCTTTCATAGATGCTCACAAAAGACTTTTGAGGAAAAAATATCCCCGAATTAGTGACAAGTTATTGTTGATAGAGCATAACAAGAAATTCATAGATTGGTTTAATAAAAGTGTATCTAATGATCGTAGTGCATCCGAGATACTTAAATAGCTGTCGTACAAGCCAAAATTTTGTGACATTACTTGGACTGCATACGACATTGGTCATTATACCTTTTATACAAAATCAAAAGATGATCGTAGTACAATGCAAAATAGTGAGGTTATGGTTGAAGCCGGATTGATGTATCTCTCTAGTTCAAAAGATAAGAATCCTGTATTGGCAACTACCGTGTTTTATGGTGTCATTGATGAGATTTGGGAGATTGGTTATGTTGTTTTCAAAGCGGCTTTATTTAAATTCAAGTGGGTTCCCAATAATAGTAATGGTGTACACATTAATGACTTAGGATTCACCCGGGTCGACCTTGGCAAGGCACCTTTTATGATTGAACCATTCATCATGGCTTCTCAAGTAAAACAAGTTTTCTATGTTACCAACCCATCAGACATATCGGGGAAATGGTCAATGGTTCTCAAAGAAAAACACATTCCTCTTAGTGATGAAAGTCTTGATATTCAGTCCACACCTTCTTACATAACACAAGTTCCTACCTCATATGATGAAGTTGATGGAGATGCCATGCATGCTATTTGAATCGATCATGAAGAAGGTATATGGGAAAATCAACAAGTACATAATTTATTCTTCATTCATAATATATTAATTGTATGTTATAGTTTCTAAGTATTTTTACTAAAAGTATAATTATTAGAAATCATAGGTTTTTAGAGTCAAGACACCAAGAGGCAAGAAACCAAAACACCAAGTTACAATTATGTGATGTTATGTAATGTGTAAAATGTAGGTTGTTTATTCTGATAAATTGTAGGATGTTTGTACTGATACAATTGAATATGATATAATTATGTGATATTATGAATATGATACAATTAATATTCTTATGATAACTTTATCACAAATGTGAGTTGTATTTTTTGCTGTGATATGGTGAACAATAATACAGGTTAAAAAATGATATTAATTATAAAAGCAGAATAATATTTGTTAATACTGCAGAAAATGTAGCAACGGTTATATATCATGACCGTTATAATATCTCACGCGCTATCCAGAAAAAATAAATATAAAAACAGCGCAGCTGGAAATCGAACCTAGGATCATTATTTTTATCACAACGGTTTTTTGAAAAAAAAACGTTGTGATAGGGCGCTCGCTTTCTAGTTTATTATAACACTTACTGGATCATGGTTGTAAGTATCATATATACAACGACACTCTACATGACAACGCTTGTGCCCACGTGATTATATATCTTTCCTAGCCGTTGTTAAATGGGTTTTCCATAGTAGTGTTACTCCCTCTTATGAATTATATTCACAATATTCATCCTAATTCATATCATCTAGTTTCATAATCTCCTTTAAGCATCTCTCTCTCTCTCTCTCTCTCTCTCTCTCTCTCTCTCTCTCTCTCTCTCTCTCTCTCTCCAATGGCTTGGTGAATATGTTTTCAAATTGCAATTCAATTTTGTAGTACTTGATTTTTAGCTTGTTCTTATTCACTTTGTCTCTAAAGAAGTGATACTTTCTTTTAGCATGCTTACTTCTACCATGATTTATTGGATAATTAACCATATCAATTACTAATTTGTTATCAAACAATAGTTTAATATGCATAACTTTAAGGATCTTCAACATTTGTAATATCATTTCTATCCAAAGTGCTTGATAGTCTGCATATGAAGCTGCTACATACTCTACTTCATAGGATGATAGGGCTAATATCCCTTACTTCTTTGAACTCCATAAAATGGAGTTGCTCCAATTATGAACAAGTATCATGTTGTACTCTTTATGTCATTTTGGTCTCCTTTTCGATCTGAATCAGAATAGCCATATGTCTTTGCCTTCTTGCTAATGTTATTTTAGTTTGGCATAAATACACCATGATTTGTAGTACCTCTAATGTTCTAGGACATGTTCTAGGATTCTTCTTGAACATGCTTACTAAGCCAATAGTTTGGCCAAAGTCATAGGGTCGGTGATTTTCTTTTATGGAGTTATTTTACAAGCTCATCATCTGTTTCATTCTTCTGTTTAGTTCTTGTTCCCATAAGAGTGATTGCAAGATTAAAATTTCTCATTTTGAATTTATTCAAAATGTCTTTTGCATATTTCTTCTGATGCAAGAAAGTTCCACCTTTGTATTCACAAACTCTATTCTTAGGAAGTAAGCCAAGTTCCATATGTCGGGCATCTAAGAATCATTCTTCATGCCAACTTTTAATTTTGTCAATTCAATTTCATTTGATCATGTGACTAATGGATCATCTAAATAAAGGCATAATATGATCTCATCTTGATCATTTGAACCCTTTACATATCCTTCGTATTATGATGTGAAGTTTTTGAAGCCTAGATTTTTTAGAAAGTTATCAATTCTTTTGTTCCATGCTCTTAGTGCATGTTTCAACCCATACAAAGCTTTTATTATCATGTATACTTTTTATTATAGCCCTTTTATCTCAAAGTCCGGTGGTTGCTTGACATTGCCCTAATAAATTTGTAACTCTAAGTGTTCATGTTTCCTAAATTCCTCTAATCGCGACTATAAACACTTAGAGTAAATTACCTATTTTCTAAAAGGCTTAAGTGACCAATATAATAACGTTCGAACCCAAATTCTCCTTATGGATTATTTACCCTCTCTAAGCAAAACATACCATGATACTTGAACAAGACACTTTTCCACCTCCTTCACTAATAAATCCATCATTCTTATTGCATATAATCCCACTACTTCCAAATAAAAATTCAATTCTTGTTCTAGTATAGGAAATGGAAAATGGCAGCCAAGTAACTGAAGCTTGAGAAACACAAGAAATGGGGGTTTGAATTGGGTTTCAAATTTTATCCCCATTTGCGGAAATTAAATCAATTGCATTAATAAGTAAATAAAATAAATGGACACAATTATTTTGTCCTGGTTCACTATTAACGAAGTTACTCCAATCTACCCCTCAAGGTGATTTCGCCTTATCACCATGACTTAATCCAATAATCATCAACGATTACAACCATAATGGAAACCCTTTATTTCCTTCTTGAGAATCCTAGCATTCATTATCCTCTCAAGGAATCATCCATTAAGGTGTTAGAAACACGCTTAGTCTTCTCAAGAATTCTGGTCTTCACTCGACCGCTCAAGGAATCAACATTACCTTCTAAGGAATTGCTTGCTACCTTCAACAAGGATTCACGCCACCTTAGATAGGATTTCTCAAGCGACCTTCAACAAGGATTTACGCCATCTTTAGAAAAAGGATTTTACATGTGTACACTTAATGCTTCTTACAAGCTAATTACATAAATGAAGTACAAGAACACCTAAGTGTTTCTAGCAAGTTCTTGAGCAGCAACTCCTTGCTTTCTAATACAAAACTATCTAATGATAAATCTTTAAGAGATTATAAAGCACTAGTTTTGTTGCTTAAAAGCTTTCTTGTTTGAGCACTTCAGATTCTTTTCATTAAGCTTCTAGCTTCTTCTTTTGTACTCCTTTCTTGAGCATATAATTCTTTTTCCAATTCAACCATCAAGTTCAACTAAGCTATTATGCTTCACTTATAATGTCTCACTTGAGTAGTTTCATATAGTTTTAGCATAATCATCGTTGTACACTCTTATGGTAGCAACTCCATATTGCTTGCTACATGTTGATTTGTTTGTTCTGTTGAATAATAATCCTTTGTATGAACAACAACCAACAAAATTTTATCTTTCTCTCTTTGTGATCAATGGCTGCTTCAACAATAAGCTATGAGCGACAAGAAACTAGCTTCTTGGCCATGAGCGACATTTCTTCAAGCTTCCAAGTCTTCAATTTATAGAGTAGGAGATAATAGATCCGTTGGGGGGTATTCTAGGAAACATATTCCAACAGTAATATCCCAATGTTCATATGAAGGAATGGTCAACATCACTGTAAAAAAAAGTTGTTCATGCGCCACCTTTTCGAGGTAGAGGATACAGAGTTTTAGTACTATTATATTTAGCTTAAAATCATTCTGATCTTCAGTCTTCTAGCATATTTAGAGGCTTCGGATATTTTCTTGGTAAAGCGTGTTGTAGAAGGGTTATTCTTTGTGTAATCTTCAGAAACTTAGTCTTCAAAATTCCAAGATCTTTATTCAGCAGAATCTATCTTGAGAATCTTCAGCACTTGCTCTTTTAGAAAGATTATCTTCAGAGTCTTCAGAACCTTATCTTCAGAGTCTTCATATTTCATTGAGCATGTTGTTTGTCTTTAGAGTCTTCAACACTTCGTCTAATCAGAACCTTGTCTTTAGAAACTCTTCAGAACTTGATCTTCACAAATTGTGTCTTTAGAATCTTTAGAGCTTTCTTCATCTAAACCACGTCTTCAGAAACTTTAGAACTTGTAACATTAGAAGTGCATCACATTAGAAAGTCTTGTAGATATTTCTCATAAAGTCTTAATTAGAATATTCATAACTAACACTCATTAGAAACGTTGTATTAGAAACATTCATGAATCTTGACTTTAACTTGTACACAGATATGTTTTCTTCCATAGTGTTGATAATAGAGTCTAATGATGTCACGCCCTTCTTATCAGAGTCAGAATCATATTGACAATAGCCACACACTAGACAGAAACCATATCATACATAATTGTTCTCTTAGATAACATGTGCAGTTATCATCAAAACTTAATGGTCAGATGTAGAACCAAATCTTATTCTTATAGTAACTCCATGTTGTGTTGTCACTGCAACAACACTAACCATACAATCATTATCTGCTACTTAAAGCATGGATTCCCTATAGGGTATATTAACAATATTCATGTCTCTGACAACAAGTTTGAAGGTAGACAGTCTAAAGGCAATAATCCCACAATATCCGAGTAGTAGGGATCAGAGCATGGAAGATTTCACATTTCAGCAAACTCTTCAAGAGGCAGAGAGATATAATACTTCTTGACTCCTGAGAAGATGATGCCATTTGCATATCCTAGGATGGAGAAGAATATCCTCACCAATGTTGGAAAATTTTCCACCTGTGCATATCAACTGAAGCCTCTTAAATTTGCTTCTTCAAGAAATTAGAAGAATTCACAACCTTTGAAGACTTTTTTCTTTAAGAAGTAGGAAGGCAAGATCTCAATAGTGGAGAAACTGAATTTGACCTCTTACGCCATGGCTGAAAAATATTTAGAAAAGTAAGCTGGAGTAGAAGAGTTGGTGGAAGTTCTAACTCTTTTTGGAGCCATGAGGATAAATGAGAATTGGGAGAGAAACTTGCACACTGTTTGCAAAAAAGCAACTACATAGCAAAGATGAAAAGTACAAGATGGAATAAAGAGAAATGAGGAGATTATTATATTATATAGCCAATAGATAATTTATTATTGCATAAGATAACTGATTATGGTGGTTGAATATTTAAGTTAGATTGATTTTACAGATGAGGACGCACACTGATCAAGATCACAATTGATTATTCCTTGAGGTTAATCGATTCTGTATAGAAAAAATTTGAATTTTGAATTTCAAATATCCTCTAATAAATTATTCTCAGGTTTAATTTATTATTTAGGCAGATCCCAACCCTTTTTGCTCTTATTCATCCCATGCATGATTTTGGTTGTGATTGATAACTTTTGGCACCTCTAAACTTCAACAATGCACCCTTTTGCTACACACGAAATTGATTAGTAAACAACAATAAAGATATCATAATAGAAATACGATCAATCATAAACAAATAGATACAATTCCTTCTCACGTTTGAAACACACTATCAGACACTCCTTCAAAAGACATCAGATAAACTTGTACAACATATCTTTGATTGACATAGAAATAATGAGTAGATGATTAGCTACTTCATTGTTGGATAAGTGTTTGAAAATCTAGAATAATTGATTTAAAACTTTTCCTGTGATAAAATTCTTCAAAAACTTAATGCTTGACGCCCTTTAATAATTGGTTAAGAAATCAGTGAACATTGCTAATTTTTACGAATTATCTTCATCTTCTTTTACAACGAGCTTGGAAGATTAGATTAATAAGGAGATTATCCTTCTTCATTTCTCAAATATTCCATAATTTCAAATACGTAACCATATATGAACACATTTTTAGATTTAATAATGATCATCAAAACAAATTTTAAGATATAATGCTAGGTTTTTGGTACTCCTACACATAACTCAAAATATTTGTTAGTTCAATCCTGGATGAAACAAACTTAGAGAATTTATTAATTACAACTAAATATTAAAAAACATTTCAGTATAGGATTACTTTGCGTTATTATATATTGGTCAGATAATGTTGAATCAACCATTAGGAAATCAATGACACATATTTGGTATCCACTTAGATGAAAAAGCTTCCACGAAAAAAACTTCTAAGATAAAAAAATTCATATCCTCAACTTTTGAAAACACTTAGACTTGATCAAAAGAAAAACTTTAAGGCCACATGTTAGATGAGAATATGATTAAGAAATGGTCTAGAAGGTGAGGTTGAATAGACCAATCCCCTTTAAAAAAAGTTAATATTTTTTTGAAATAAAATCAGAGATTTACGGGAAGAAGCGAAAAAGATATTAGATGGAAGCTTAGAAACTCATCAAGAGGATTCCTAACCAAATTATTACAATGATATAACTTAGAGAAATGATTCTTTAAAAGGCATATCCAAAGAAGATAAACAAAGTTGCTTGATCCAAAAATCTTAAAAACTTAATATAGAAATGCTTCGATCATAATTGAACTAAAGATAATTCAATATATTTGATTCAACACAAACCTATGCTTACACAATAAACTGCTATAAGCATAATCTAATCTATATGAAATATGAATGATGCTAGAGTGCAACAACTACATAACAAATGCATAAAAGTAATATATATATATATATATATATATATATATATATATATATATATATATATATATATATATATATATATATATATATATATATATATATATATATATATATATATATATATATATATATATATATATATATATATATATATATATATATATATATATATATATATATATATATATATATATATATATATATATATATATATATATATATATATATATATATATATATATATATATATAGAGAGAGAGAGAGAGAGAGAGAGAGAGAGAGAGAGAGAGTACACAAAGATATATATTCGTTTGATGCTACCGTCATTGTAGGCACACACTCCAGTATTCAATGGTTTCAAAACCATCGGGAAAAAAAAATCAAGTTTTCCATTATTTCAAAAGTTAACATACAAGTATTTTGGTATAACAAATTGTCATCAATTTGAACACTACGGTATTAGTCAATGCAGATCTCAAATGACAATTCCTTCTATTGATGGAGATATTCAACTGCTAACATTTAAGATCCTCAATGTTCTTGATCCAATGATCTTCTTATCCATAATAATCTGCTCCAAGCATTATTTCTGGAACACCTTTTACTCGGATGTGATGAAGAGTTTGTCTGAGTGTTTGCCAATGGCTAAGATGATTGGACAACTCTCTGTTGAACATGTGATTTCATACATAAGAGGGGAGGGGAGGGGGATGAATTTTGTGTTTTAGAAAAACTTAAGTATGGAAATATTTTTGGATTAAAATCAGAATTTGAAAATATTTTAGATTTTTTTTTTTGAAATTAAGCAGCGAAAAATAAAGTTCTGAAAGTAAAATGCAGAAAGTAAAATTTAAGAGAAGAGAGAAGACACCAAAAGTTTTAGAGGTTCGGTGAAAAGAAATGACTTATCCTCTTCCCAAGATTTGTTCTTAAGAGCGTCCAATAATTTTAAGAGCTTTTAGTAGGTTGAACTCTCAATTCCCCTTATACAAGGAAAAATGATGTTTGTGGCTAACTTTCAACTAAATAGAAAACATGGAGAAAAGCGGTGAGTCTTCCTTCCAAATTATAGATTGAATTGGTTAGGTCTCTTTTCCACAAGAAAGATAGAGCGATTAGTCTTCAACTTTCAAACCAAAATTTTACAGGGGCTGATCCTGAACTTGGGAGAGCTTTTAACACCAGGTTGAGCTCACAAATTGAATCTTGGTTTTATACTTGGCTACCAAGAATCTAGGATATTTTAACACCAGGCTGATCTCAAGTCGAACCAATCTTTTAAAACTGGGTTGGCTTGAATCAAAATTTGGTTTCATACTAGTCTAACCAAGAACCTGTGATATTTTAACACCAGGTTGATCTCGAACCTATGAAAGCTTTTGAACGGGATGACCTTTCGAACCTAAGTAGATACTTGATCACACAATCTCCAAACCAAAGTTTTTACTGGTTTAACTTCGAACCCAAATAAATAATCCTAAATGGATGAATTATTCAGCCAAGGTAAAAACAAACTCTCTTGGTGAACTCACAAATCTACTCTTCTAGAATTATAACTTCCTCACTTGCAAAACGACTTTCTCGAAAACTCTACAACTAAACTTTTAGTGAGAGAAAGTAAACAAAAATAATTTTTAGAGAGAGAGTGAGGAATGAGGAATGAAACCTCACATTTTTGGATATAAAAATATGTGGAAAGAGACCTTTATCTATAGGCTAGAGTTTGGCAAAAAAAGAAAAATTTTGTGGTAAATAATGATGAGTAATTGATTGACAAAATGCCACCAATTGATTGGTTGGTTTAAAAATAATCAATTGATAAGTTTTAAAAGGAAATCAAAGATATATATATTAGTTGTCTATCATTAAGATGTGTCCTAATTGCTTAGGGAATATTTTTGCACTGATCCAATTTATTGGCAAGATCAAAAATTTGTCCAGAGCTTTTTTGATAGCTCTGAATTCATCTAACACGACTTCGAGACATTTTTAGAAGTATTTTCTTGAGAGAAATAAGTCCGAAAAATTGTTTATTTGTGTGTGTGTGTGTGTGTGTGTGTGTGCGCGCCGCGTGATTAGCCTTTTATGTTATAATAATTCTCTTATGCTTTTACAATGTATATTAACTCAGACGTATCGGGGCGGGCTTACATATATCTCAAGACTTGTGAGATACTTCCAATCTTTCATACACTTGCTTGAGCTTTACTTTGAGACGAAGCTTAAGTTATATTCCATTGGTTACTATCATTAGAGATTCAAGTTCATTAAACCATAATACTTTGGTTGCATCTTTAACCCCTTTATGTTTGACTTTATTTGTTGTCATCAAAGACTATTTGTCATCATTAAAAGCATGTTTGTGTTTAAGAGAATTTCCTTGACCAATAACTTACAAAACAAGTATCTACACTCCCAACATTGTTCTGCGACAACCTTTACTTGGTTTCAATAAAATCTTCAATGGAGTATAGAGAAGGTCTTCTCTCTTATTAGATAACACACAACCAATATCCATACCCAAGAAATGATTCTTCTGCATGATACATACACCGAAACTTCAAAGAAAAATATTAGATTCCATAATGTACCTTTAATCTACCTCTCACACTTAATCTTAGAGTTGGAGATCCATAAAAATGATTCTTGACAAAGGTTGAAGATGATGAACAGTATCTGAAGAATCTCACACACACAACTAATTCTCACAAGATTCACATCCTAGGAGGTTAATCACAAAGTATCAACGATGAGACTGGTGTTGGTGAATGAAGGACACACGTAAGGAGATAAGTAATCTTATACCTTTATAAGCACATATAACTCGACACAAATCATTCAACCGCACACACAACGATCATTCACACTTCCTTTTTCTTTCACAATAATGAAGCTCCAGATTCCTTTCTACATTATCTTTTACTTTAGTACTTCAATGCAACCATAAATCTCCTCTCTGATGAGGCCTTAATAACTCTTCATGATATATGCCATCATCATACACACAACTTAATCAAAGATCTTGACTGACTTCACCAAAATCATTTGACATTAAGTGTTGTTCTTCTAAGATATGCTTTTATATATTGATCTTCAATCATCACATCAGATGACAACTTAACTTCATCATTCTCATCATCAAAACCAGATAAACTTGAACAACATTTTCAATGAAAACTTCACTTTAAAGTGTTATCATTATCAAAAACAAACAAATAGCTATAAACATCCTACCTTCAAACCCATATATTTATTTAAGTATTACTTCCAAACATTTTGAAATTGTACACTAAATATATGGGTCATTTATACTATTTCTTTGAATGTATTGTCTTACTTTCTCACTATCTCGTCTTCCTATAAAACACTCTTAAATACTCATTAAAAATGCTCTCCTCATCCAACAATTTTTTTTTGCATTGCGTGAAACGAATAAAATCTACATTTTAAAACTATGACTAACTTTATAATATTTAATTTTTGCATACACGTTATTCTAATTTATTATTACATAAGTCAAATGATCAACCACTTTAAATCCACATTTAAGACATTTAAATCTACATTAAGACATTTTAATATTATAATCAAATAATCACCCAACTTGAACTAATTTCCCCCTTCAAAATTTCTTAAATCTATGTTGCGTTGGTTCCAAACAATAGAGGTAAATTTGAGTTGATTTCGTGTTTCATACTTACTTAACCGTGTAACAGCATAGCAAGAGAATCATTTTCAATCCTAAATTTAAGGACAAATTAGCATCATCAACCAAACACCCTCTTTATTATAACTTTCTCACTCATCCTCTCCTATAATAATCCATTTTTAGAGTACATTACACTCTACTAGTATATATATATATATATATATATATATATATATATATATATATATATATATATATATATATATATATATATATATATATATATAGATATATATATATATAAATATATATAATATATAATATATATATATATATATATATATATATATATACACATTACATTATTAGATGCATATACATGGACACAAGACTAAATAAAAAGATGAATGTAAATTCCTAAGTTAACGCTATGAAGTTGCGTTCCAACTACTCTTTATATTCTTTACCTTTATTCTTCTTCTAATGCCCCCCCTAAAACCTCACTACCTTACCTATCTATCAATCTTCTTTTCCTATTCTTTCTTTCTTTTCTTTTTCATCATCATCATCATCATTGTACTTTATCATCATTCTCTCACAAATCTATGCATGCCAATGAAACGAAATGAAATGAACAACAATCGAATTAACCCATCTCCATAATCTCCCATGGCATCACTCATAGCTATCCACTACTACTATTACTACTAAGAAACCAAAAAGATTGATTTTTGTTGTGAAACTCAACTTATGGCATCCATTGCTACTTTCTTCAACAAGTTTTGTTATCTTTTCATCCTCATTCTCCACCTTGGTTGCTTCATGTTCACCACCGCCGCTGTCACCGCCGGAAAACAAAAACAAAAACAAGACAGTCGTCATTTGTTACCATCAAAGAAACGAAAAATCTTACCTTTATCTCAACCCTCTTCACCTTCCCACCCTAAATTCAAAACCCATAAAGCTCTTTCTTCTTCTTGGCATTTCGTCAAACACCTCTTCTCCGCTAAGTCCTGCAAAACCGCCATCACTGCTGCCACAACACAAGCATCACCTCAATCCACATCAACCACCGTGAAATCCTCCAACAATCACTTATCTCACTGGTTCAATCCGACCTGAGTTTCTCGGATCCCCCACGCAAGAAACAACCAGAATCAAACATCTCCGCCGACAACAACAACCTCTTCTTCCCCCTCCGCAACGACATCTTCCCATGCACCGTCTGCGGCGAGATTTTTCAGAAACCAAACCTCCTCGAGAATCACCAATCCACAAACCACGCCGTGTCGGAACTTACCGGATCCGACCCGGGTCACAACATAGTCAAATCATATTCAAATCGGGTTGGCCTGAAGCAAACGAGGTCTCAACTATTCACAGAATCCTAAGATCCACAACAGCCAGAAAATCCTCTCGAAATTCGAAGAGTATCGCGAATCCGTAAAAGCCAAAGCCACGCGAAACACGCGCCGCCGTGACGAACGCTGCATCGCCGACGAAACGAACTAATGCGTTTTCATTGCTCCACGTTTCTATGCGAGTTAGGACATAACGGGGAATCTTCAATTTGTTCTCAGCAATTTTGTAATATCTGCGGAATTATTAAATCTGGATTTCACAAAATTAGACGGAAATTTCCACGCTGTCGGACAAGCTGGAGGGCAAACATGTCAATTCCCGATGACATCGAACGTGAATTTCGCTTCATGAACGTGAAACGGGCCATGCTTGTTTGTAGGGTTATTGCGGGTCGGGTTGGGTCGATTCGGATGATGAGATGGATAAAACCGATGGAGGTTTTGATTCGGTGATGGCGCGCGGAGAAGTGAGTTGGTAGTTTTTAATCCTAGGGCCGTGCTTCCTTGTTTTGTGATTGTGTATAGTATGTGATGAACGGTGTTGATGATTATGAGCTTGATCGAACCGTCAAGTGATTATGGATTGTAATTTTAATTTTGGTTGTGTGTTATTTTGTAGTTAAGGAATGCATGCCTCTTGAGAAAGTTTGTGCACAGAACTTGTGAATTAATTGATATAAATCATAGGGTATATTTTGTGCGTGGGATTTTGAGGTGAATCAATTGATTGTGTGTGATTAGGGTTACCTTTTGCCTATGGTTTTTTTAGGAACAATTATAAAAAAAATAAAAATATAATG